>BMAO01013755.1:0-84911 GCA_019973975.1 Trichonephila clavata
TTATACCCAACATTCAAGAGTGACATCACATCGTGCATGCGCAGTAGAGTTTTAAAGGCGCATGCGCAGTAGCATTTATTGGACTTGTAATTTTTCGCAGCATTAGACTCGTAGTAGGAAGCTTTTCCCATTGGAAGCTATGGAATCAAGTCCAAACCTTCTATCTCGGTAAATTACGGTCGGATTGGGTCCCAGACTTTTCCTGGGGGGTCATGGGCCCCCCTGGTGAACCGGAAGTGGCGATATCTCGGCTCCTATGAGGCCCTCGTAGACGTGTGACCCGTCAAAAGATTCAGAATCGTTTGTAGTTTACAAAAACATCCATCGGTTTGGACCTAGACCCCCTGGTTGAGGCACTAGGCTAAAACGGCCCTGTGACCTACTTTGGATTTGCTCCTCACCTATCCGTCCGATTTTCAAACGGTTGACGTTGTTGGATAGCCCTTCACAGGGACTATCGTTATATGCCATGGATCTAGACCTTGGGTCCCGGGTTCTATCCTAGGCTCCAAACCATTTCGACATTTGAAAGGGACCTTGCTCAGCCCCCACACCCTTCAGGCGTCGTGTCACCTATCCACGTGTTTGGAAGGGCGAGCTCTTTCGAAAGATACTCGTTACAAGATTCTACCCCATAGGAGGGTCTGTAGGTTCGAAAACAGGTGTCAAATTGTCTTGAACCCATCTCGGCTTCTATGGATCCCATAAGCTTTTGCAGTATGTCAAATGAAAGAGACGAGCTAGTAGATGGCAACAGTGTAACTGCTGTTACCCTACCCCCATAGGAGGGTCTGTAAAGAGTGAAAAAAAACAAAATTCAAAGGTAAATCACGGGGCTCCTAGGGTGCCTATGAACTTGTGTGGCACATTGTATGACGTGGGCTTCAAGCCCTGTCGAACTCTGTACAATTCTTAAGTATACCCCCCATAGGAGGGTCTCGAGAGCCTGGAAAAGAACACAGTTTTAATCGAAAATAACTCGACTCCTATGGAGCCGATAAGGGAGGGTGAGCTATCAAAGGGTTGGAGGGCACGAGTAGATGACAAAACTACTCATGGTGTAGGCAGATCCCCCATAGGAGGGTCTACAGAACATGACAACTGGAAATTAAAATGACAATGATAATACACGTAGCACTTGAAGAACAACTTGAGAATCAAACTCAAACTATTCTCAGCTCTGAAAAGTTTGCATGAAAGAGACGAGCCACTAGATTGCAACACTCTACATAATTTGGTCTTATCACCCATAACCAGAGTCGTAATGAGCAAAGAAAAACAAAATTCAAAGGTAAATGATGGAGCGCCTATGAATTTTTCTGGCGCATTGTGGGCTCCCGATGAATCATGTACAACTCTTGGGTATACCCCCATAGGAGGTTCTCGTGAGTCGGAGAGCCAAGTTATTTTTGATTAAAATTGTGTTTGGGTTCTACGAGTAGATGATAAAACTACTCAGAGGGTCTATAGAACTATAGAACTACAACTGAAAAGTAAAATGACAATTGTAATACACACAGCACTTGAAGAAAACAACTCTAGCTAGGCGAGAAATAAAATTTTCAACCAAACTCTTACTCTGTAAAAAAAAAAATTTTTTTTTTTTTTTTTTTTTTTACAGAGTGAGAAAACTTTTCAGAGCTGAAAATAGTTTGAGTTTGATTCTCAAGTTGTTCTTCAAGTGCTACGTGTATTATCATTGTCATTTTAATTTCCAGTTGTCATGTTCTGTAAATAATGCTACTGTTCCAATAAAATGCTACTGCGCATGCGCCTTTAAAACTCTACTGCGCATGCACGATGTGATGTCACTCTTGAATGTTGGGTATAAAATGGACGACTCGCTGGCGGAGCTCAGTCAAGCAACTGCTAAGGGGATGCTTTTTTTTTTCTCGCATGACCTCTTTATTCACGTAATGTTTTAATTGTTTTCATTATGATATTTTTGTATATATTTTCGGATGGCCCATACGATGGGTCATCGTTTAAACTTGGTTTCAATGTCGCACCTTGAATGGTTTTTGTGCTATAGTGGTTTGAGTGCGGGTCATTTTTCGCGTCACGCGAAAATTGAACGGGACCTTGCTCAGCCCCAGGACCCCTCAGGTCATCGTGTCACCTATCCATCTGTTTGGAATAAAAGGCTCTTTCGAAAGATACCCCTTACAAGATCCTACCCCCCCTAGAAGGGTCTCTAGGGTTCAAAAACAGGTGACCCTTTGTCTTGAACCTATTACGGCAGGTACGAACCTATCTCGGCTTCTATGGAATCGAGAAGCGTTTGCAGTATGTCAAATGAAAGAGACGCGCTAGTAGAGGGCAACCCTCCCATTGATTTGACCCTACCCCCCATAGGAGGGTCTGTAAGGAGTGAACCATCATAACATTCAAAGGTACATTATGGGGCTCCTAAGGTGCCTAGGAACGTGTGTCGCGCAGGGTAGGACGTGGGCTACGAGTCCTGTCGAACCCTGTACAACCATTGGGAATACCCCCCATAGGAGGGTCTCGAGAGCCTGGAAACCCACACGGTTTGAATCGAAAAGAACTCGATCCCATTGGAATAGACAGAGATGGAAGGTTCGAGCACGATGCCATGAGAAATGAGACACTGAAAAAAAATGACAAGTCCTATAACATTCTACTGCGCATGACGTCACTTGAATGTAGGGTATAAACACTCGACAACTTGGAGTCAAACTCAAACTATTCTTTGCTCTAAAAATTTTTCTCACTCTGAAAAGTTTTCTCACTCTGTAAAAAAAAAAAAAAATTTTTTTACAGAGGTAGAATGTTTTAAACTTTTTGAGCTCTTCAATCTGCTGAGAGTTTGACAGTTTTGTTTGTACTCCCTGATTGTAAAGCATTCAAAGTTGATCATTTACAACTCACAACAAACATGTTTAAATCTTCTTTGACTTTTTTCAGGCATTTGCATAACCATTCAAATGATCCCATATGTTGCCCACAATGTGACGAGGAAATGACAGTGCGTCATTTTTATTCTACACATGCTTCCAAAGAGCATAGTTTGAATTTTCGTAAACAATGTGTGTTTTGTTTTAGATATTCTTTGCTCTGAAAATTTTTCTCACTCTGAAAAGTTTTCTCAGATGAGTACAAGTTTTCAAAGAGAGGCCCTCCAACGTTGGCACCTTCCTTCACCCAAAAAAAGGGGGACCGAGTCGACTCTTGTGTCGACTCGGTCCCCCTTTTTTCGGTTCAGTTCAATAGGTAGAGTTTAATATTTCAATGTTCAATATGTACAGTTCAATGTTCCACATTTACTCCACTAAATCAGCCATTTGTTTCTGACATTCGGCCTGCAGCTTGTTGAAATGCTGTAGATAACGCGCAAACCGGTAAGATTTGACCATGGTGCACTCGGAAATGTCATAATTTTCGTGCACCTCATCGTGGAGGTGATCGGGTAGCGTATTGTCATGGAGATCCTGGAACTTTGGCAGCGTCTCCAAGCTGATGGTAAACAACCCCAGCTGCTCAAAGAGTTTGCGCTGGTCGGTTCCCTTGACCACGATGAGGCCTCGATTGCCTTGCGCCAGCTGACCAAATTTACCCCTGACGCAAAAGCTGAGGTATTCGAGGGGCACGGATCCAGGCAGGTGGCTTTTGAGACGGAGACGTTCGTTGATATACCGATTGACCCGGTCATCTTTCGAGGTCGTCCTCACATTGGAATGATCCACGGTGATGCACATGACTTGTGGATCCTCCGAAATGCTGGCAATGGAGATTTCGATGGGGACAGGCTTACCCCCACGATGAAACACGTTGGCATGAGCAAAAAAGGCTAGATGAGACATGGTGCATGGAGGAGAATGATTCTGCTGGCTAGAGGCTGGCCTTATATAGGCTCGAGGAGCGTGACGTCTACAGGCATCCCATATTCCAAGGCCTTGCGATGCGAGCGTTCCACGTGGGGTTCCAACGCCCGTTTCCAAGCTGGGGGCATGACCAGGCGCCAAGGAAGGTGGTCGTCTCGATGCATTTCCCAATCATCCAACCACGTTAATAGTCTCACGTACACCTCCGCTAGGCGCGTGCAGTTTGTGAGATTCAACGTATAGGCCTCCTTATTGTGAGGTTGATGGGCTTCCCAAACTCGGCGAGACGGGGGACGACCCAGTTGAAAGAATCTCAACTCGACGCCTGGATCCCACGTCAAATCCAAATGACTGGTAAACACGACCACGGTCTTTCCAAACGACCGAGGCACGTGCACCCCGAAATTGGGTTCAAAGAGGATGGTGTAAGGATAGTCGTGCTCGTAATACGTGACTCGATCGGGCCAGCGACCCAAATTACCAAACACGATCGTCGTGCGATGTCGACACTGGTCCAATAAATGTTGGATCATTCTGACACAAAGAGAAAAAGACTTGCTTTTTTAAAAAATAATACTTTTTGTTGGACACGGGTCCAATAAAGGTTGTATCATTCGGACACAAAGAAGGAGACTTGTTTTTTAAAAAATAATACTTTTTGTTTGCAACGGGTCCAATAAATGTTGTATCATTCGGACACAAAGAAGGAGACTTGTGTTTTTTAAAAAATAATCATTTTTTTATTGATCATGATCATACTCTACAAGATAGATTCAGAGGTTGCATGGCTTTAAATCCAACAGAAGGTCGGATACAAGGGGAGAGTTTGGGCATTGACAAGTCCAGGGGCTCCATCGCCATATCGTGTTCAAAAGTCTCCAGGAAGGTGATGAGTTCATTGTTTTCATCAAAGAGCGAGGGCACCAGGTGGAGCACCGAGGGTTCGGGTCCATAGAAGGACGTTAGGAGTTGGTCGAGCCAAGCAGCTTCGGGCTCTGGCACGGGATCTGGAGAGATGAGCTCAGGTTCTGGAATCTGCACAGGTGGTGGAGAGAGGAGCTCAGGTTGTGGAATCTGCACAGGTGGCGGAGAGAGGAGCTGAGGTTCTGGAATCTGCACAGGTTGAGGATAGAGTAGCTCAGGTTGTGGAATCTGCACAGGCTGGGGATAGAGTAGCTCAGGTTGTGGAATCTGCACAGGTCCAGGTCTCTGGATGCATCCTCGTTTCTTGGAGGGGCGCGTCTCCTCCCCCGATCGCTTCAGTCCAAGCACTGGGGTCGGAGGCGGTAGCTTGTAGGCGATTTGATCCAACGTTTTTTTTTCGAAAATCTCCCAGGTGAAATCCCTTCTGAAGGAGCTGAGGGAGCAGGGATTCGGGGATCAGGTCCAGACCAAAAACGGTTTTTTGAACCGTCAACAGCAAATAGTGGGTTCCCGCCGGGATCGGATAGGCCGTGTGTGGCTCCAAGATGGTCCGATGGTAGAGCATTTGGTCGTAGGGCTCGAAACTCTTCTCGTTCACGTTGGGTCGGGCTCGACACTGGAGACTGGAAGGGGGCAGTTCGTAGAGCAGCAGGGGCACGTGCGTCGTTTGAATGAAATGCACTTCTCCGGGGTGCACCGTTCTCAACCCAAAGGTAAAGTCTTTTTTCACAAAAAACAGGTTGCTATAGATGTACACCATCCTCTTGTCGGTATTTTTGAGCAAACGATCTGGATTTTTCAAGAGGCTTTTGGACACTTTTTCCCACAGGATCGCGTTGGGTCGAAATTCGTTGACGTGCTTGGCTTCCAGCACGGCCCGCTTGAAATTGTCCATCAACGTCTTTTGATGGTACCACGGATCTTGACGAAATAAGGTAAACACGCGTTTGGCGTGAGGCTCCTGGTAGAGGATGCCCGCTCGCACCTGGCCTTGTTGAGCGGCATATTCCAACGCATCGGGTTTCTCGGGCAGCGTCACGGGCACCACGGTGGAGGAGAGGTGCTCTGGGAAGGCATCCATGCTGCAAACTGACGAGAAGCGTCGACCCGCGTCCTCATTTTATACGTTTTTCAGGCCGGATGCGAGTGAAAAATGGGGTTGAGAGGTTGGTGGAGAATGGCACACATGCCTTGCACGGCAATCCAACGATGACATTGCGTCTGGTGGCAAAAGGGACATTCGCCTCGTGCATGGGATTTCAAGAGCATGACGGGGATGCGTTTGAAAGGACTGAAAGCGCTCCATTTTTCTTGAATGTCTTTAAAGTCTTGCTTGGAATGAGAATCGGTCACACAGAGGGTGCCGACATTGAGATAATGTAAAGAGTTGAACACTTTATGCACCCCGACGCGATCCGAAGCATACGAGACGACCCCGTTGGTGAGCGTGAAACCATGATCTCGGAGACACAACACGGTCAGACCGTGCGTATGGAAAAAGACTTGAGCGTGGTGCTGGGGAAATCGATAAGCATAAGGAGGGCGTCGTCGAGACGAGGAGAAACGACGTCGTCGTCGAAGGTCTTGGGGAGAGTTTAGTTTTGGGGGCTCATGAGAAGACTCTGGGTGTGAAGGAGAAGCCATGGAAGGCAAAGGGGAACCAGGGGTGGATAACAGGCTCAACACATCGTCCGTGTCGGTCATGTTGAAAAAGAGAAACTGCAAATTATGTCCTCTGAAATGTAATCTGCAAAGTGTTTGCTCTTAAATGTAATCTGCAAAGTGTTTGCTCTTAAACATTTTCACTCTAAAAAAAAAAATTTTTTTTTTTTTTTAAGGATAAATTAATTTTTTGTCTAGCTAGAGTTGTCTTCTAGTGCTGCGTGTATTACAACTCCGTGTTCTTTCAAAGTTTAAAAACTTTCTACCACCCCCTCATTTCATTTACTCGTCTAGTGTAGTGTGCTTTGAAATTTTGTTTCTTTTCAATCTATCGTGTCCGACCATGTCTGTTGTTTCGGATGCATGTTATTGTGAACAAGATTGTTTAGTGTGTTCTCGGGAGAGAAGAACCCCTCATGATTGTGTGATTCACGTTTTATTGGAATCGATGGTGTTTCAAGAACGAGTGATGCACGCTGAACCCAACGAAGCACGATTGAAACAAATTTTAGACATTGGACAACACTATTTACCCCGGGCCATGCATTGGACGGACGAAAATAGTAAACGTTGGCAAAGGATGTATGACGTGATCCAGAGTGGGTTTCCCAAACCCTCTGTCGGAAGCGAATAAAGTTTAAAAGATTTGTCAGAAGCACATAAAATTTGAAATATCTTTTAGACGCAAACAAAGTTTGAAATATCTTTCAGAAGGAAAGTTTGAAATATTTGTCAGACGCACATAAAATTTGAAATATCTTTCAGAAGCAAAAATAAAGTTTAAAACATCTATGAGATGCAAATACAGTTTACAACCAATCTCTCTAAAAAAAAAATTTTTTTTTTTTTAAAAAAAGATTGGAGAGTGTTTAAAAAGGTTGAGCCTTCCACTCGAGCTTTCATTTGGTTTGCTCTGTTGTCAACATTTCGTATTCTCTTCATGATGACCTCATTCGATTCTCTCCTGGGTGAATTGGAAAAAAACATTCTCCCAGGTTTGCGAGACAACGTCTCACGCTGGTCGTCTTATAGACGACGCTTGCAACGTTTAGCGGGTATTGTGAAATTTCAACAACTCGCGACCCACTTTCCCATTCCCGTCCAGGTGGTCTTGAGCGAGCATGGATTCCATCTTTCCGATTGTGTCTATAGTGCAGATGCCTGCACGGAAGGACTCGACACTTGCCATTGTTTTAATGTCTTTGACGCCCCCGAACACTATTTTATCGTGAAACGCTTCAATCATGTCGTCGTACGGGACGGGTCTTTACACTCCCTCGAATGTTTGACACGAGCTCACTGTCAATGTTGGAGACAGGGCCCCGTGGATCCCCTCCCTACTCTTTCTGCCACCTTGAAAGGTGCCCCTGCTTGGCTTCCGGCGGGAAGGGCTTCCCGGAGATGATGCCATCCATTTTGAAAGAACGGACATGACCCTCACAGGATCTTCCTCCTGTCTAGCCAATCCAAAAGCACTTCCTGCGCGTCGCTCTTCTCTCAAAAGCACGATTCGGACGCCTTTTTGCCTCATACGAGACAATGGAGTCTGACAAAGCCTTTCAAATCTACCTGGCCGAGTACATTACTTTTATGATGCAGTTTCGAGCCCAGTTACAGACTCTCACTCCGTCCGACGTCATTGTTCTTTCCCCCGTGGACCTGGGAGACCTTTTACGGAAAGTGTTTCCCCATCCCGAGCCCATCGACGACCTGCCCACCTTCGAATGTCTCACCTCTTCTGAACCTTCCGAACTTTACAGTGATTACCTCGAACAGCAGGCGGCCCAAGGCAAGGGGGCCTTTCTGCAAGCTCTGTGGACGGTCTTGGCCCTTCCCAAATTGTATCGATTGGCGTACAAGGCCTGGAGGCGACATGGACCTCAACCGTTGGCCCCTTGGATTCTCTTGGCTCAAGCCGTCTTGGATGGCTGTTTTGCACTCAAATGGCCCGAAAGCGTCTTCCAAATACCCGAGACGTGTTCCATCTGTCTGAGTCCGATGCATTGGCCAGAAAAGACACATTGTGGCCATGTATTTCACATGCGGTGTTTATTGCAACACCTGGAGGTGAGGAATACCTGTCCTCTCTGCAGGGCGCCCAACCCCATACGAGCAGCGTCGTAGAGGAGGGGGACAGGGGGTCCCCAGAAAAATGGGAGATGGATGACTGGAAAGGAGCATAGCTCGGGACCAGTCATTCATCTCCCATTTTTTTGGGCTACTCTCAGAGTCAAGGTTGGAAACGACCCGAAAAAAAACTCTGACACAATTTTTAGAACATTGTGCAAGATGTAAGACCAATAAAATGTGAAAGATGAAAAGCAAATCATGGTGATATTCCATATATTATACAAATTTCTGGTTTGGAACAGCCATGGGAGAATGTTTGCTGGAAAGGAGCATAGCTCGGGAACAGGAATCATTCTTCCATTTGGGGGGTTTGGAAACGACAAGAAAAAAATACTCTGACACATTTTTTGAGACTGTGCCTGGAACATTGTGTAAGATTCACAATGGAAGGTTGACACATTTTTTGAGACTGTGCCTGGAACATTGTGTAAGATTTACAATGGAAGGCTAATAAAATAAAATATCGCAGAAGCCAAAAAAAGAATGTGAGGCAAGTTTAAAATATCTTTCAAGAGCAAATAATATTGACAACCAAACTCTTAGCAGATTGAAGAACTCAAAAGGTTTAAAACATACTACCTCTGTAAAAAAAAAAAAAAAAAAAAAAAACTTTTTTTATTTTTTTATTTTTTAGAGAAGCTTACATGATTTAGTTTCAAAGTTTTGCTAGTAAACTCGAAAGTTGAGAGATGGCTGAACGAGGTCGAACCAACCTTTTAACATTATTGTTTTTCCAACGCCATGTATTGGAAGAGATTCTGTCCACTCTTTTTCTTTGCAACAAATCTTTCAATATTTTATTTTCAACTGACATGTTTTGTACTTTAGCGTTCAACTCATTTTCTTTTGTTTTCACCACGTCAAGTTCCTTTTTCAACACGTCGTTTTCCCTTTGAATCAAATCTCTTTCCCTTTCCATGAGGTCGTTTCTCGCTTTCATCTCGTTGAGCTTTGGGTCGTTTTTCGCTTGCATTTCATTCATCTTTGACCTTAATATCAGCTTGTGGTCCATGGCACATGCTTGTTTTGTTTTTCATTCATCATATTTTGTTGTTTACGGGGCAACACATACACTTCGTCTCTCATGCGTTGAAAGGTATACTCGGCTCCCTCCTCGACATACACTATTTTATTATCGTATAGATTCAAATGCAGAGGTGTGCATTCCTCCGTTTCCTCGTAGCGCGGATACAAGGGAATCACACAATTTAAACATTTCCAGCCCGTCACATGGATCGGTACCCCCCCCCCATCTTACATTATACCATGGGTCCCGTACACGCTTGGCAGCCCAACTGGATACATTTTTATTTCCAAGTGGCTCCCACAGTAATTTTTCTATTCCCCCTGGAAAGAGGGTACAGAGAAACGCAATACTATACGGGTGCAAGGGTCGATTGATGTGAAAATGAGACGCATGTTGCTTAAATTGTCAGGACCCTTGTCACACGACGATTTGGGTTGACTCACGTAGACGATGGTTCGCACCAGATGAGACACGCCAAGATGGCAACGTCGTGAGATGGCTCGCCTCCAATGTTCTAACAACACCCCTATTGGAATGATTCTCTGTCTTTTCTCGACATACCAACGTTGTAATGCCTACACTTCATAGGTCGCTGCTTTCCCCCAGCTTGACTTGTCTCATTTTCATTTACCCTCCCTGACCTACCTCCATTACATGGGTCGTTGCCCAGCGTGACAAGTCTCCATTTCATTTGTGGCTTACCCCCTCCATTTTCATCCTTCGTCTAGGATGAAACTTTTTTTTCTCGCGCCCCATCCAACATATTTTTTTCAGAGGAATTTGAAAAAAATTTTCGTTCAACACACCCTAAGGGACACGATTATGACCAAAATAGCCCTTTCCAAAAAGGTCGTTTTCCATTTTCAATTATTTTTGGAAAGGGTCACGGTGGTCGACTATTTTTTCCACGGACTGTACCATTAGCTGTTATTTGTTTACATGATAGCATGTTGTTAATCACGTGATGATAGCCATGATCGCAGCGCCCTCTAGTGATGAATCTACAACATTCGAAAGGCTTAAAAATGTTTCTACTGCTACGAATTTTCTAAAAGAAATTAAAGTTGCAGTAATATCCAAAACTGTTCCTCAGAAAAGGGAATTTCCCATAAAAGAGTTTCAGTGAAGAAAGACTTAACACTCCCAGAAATGGGCTAAACATATAGTTTTCAAATAAAAATTTTCTAACAAAATATTTCCAATTTTTATTTTAAAAACACGCCATCTGTATTTGGTCAGAAAAAATTTCACATGTCTGTTTGTTTTATAGAAAAGAGTATCAACCAGAAATAACAAATAGAACTCTGAAGACCTTAATTAGCCGTATGATCTTATAAAATCCTTTATTCAAAGATTTTACATTTCTTCATGGAGTGGCAACAGTATTTCATTAAGAAAAACTTGGCACACGCGTTGTAGTGCTAAAACAAAATTAAAGATGTCTAAGAGAGGTATGACTATCAATCCATTTAATCTTTAACTAATATCTTATTATTAGCATTATAATTTACGAAAACTGATTTTAAACAACCGAAACTCTTAAGATATATATTTATTTTTCAATTTTCTAAAGGAAATTAAGATGAATTGATGTTTTATGTTATGTTAACACTACTGAGTAAATTGATTTGAAATTTGATCTGTCTTTAAAATTAATCAGTTTTATAGTAAGGGTTTGCAAAATTCTAATCATAACTACACCATTTTTTCCTTATTACTACATGTTTGAGTTAATTTTATTGTTTCACCGATAATCGTAAGATGTCGCATTTGAGCACTTTCTTTTGTAGTCCCATACTTGTATTATTCAGCATATCAATTAAAGAAATATTAAATGTTCTTAATAATTATTCATTTAATGAGGTTGCTGAATTTTATATTTGTACATGCAGGTCGTGGTGGTACCGCTGGAGCCAAGTTTCGCATATCCCTTGGTTTACCTGTTGGGGCAGTTATTAACTGTGCTGACAATACTGGTAAGTTTTTATGATAATTCACACATATTTCGTAGAGTGTTACTTAAATTTCTCAATGAGAACATTGATTTAACTTCGTATACGTGTTTGTAAATCTCAGCATTTAAGCATATTGAAAATGTTTAGATCTAATTCTTTTGTGAAATAAATTCAAATAATTATTTGACTTTCTGTATTGATTTAATGTAACCAGGATATTCTCAATCTTATAATTTGATACCAATAATAGTCTTATTTCGTGTTTGAATGGAAATGTTGCATGTAAATTTTTTTATGAAAGTGTATTTTCTTGGATTTGTTCCGATTGTTAAGTTACTCTATTTTGCATGGGTTATTGTAAAAGGAAATGGCACAATCTATAAATTTTATTTTGTTTCATAAATAGAATTTCAATAGCAATTTGATGTCTTATATACATTGAAAATTGTTTAACAAAACTGAGGGGGGGGGGACTAAAATATTTTTTTATGTTAAAAGGAAATTTCAAAAAACATATATTAAACTATATATATATTAAATTTATTTGAGTATCTTTTATTTCCAAATTTTTGTATAGTTACATGTATTCCTTAAAAATTAATGAAACTAAAACATTCACAAGAACTTAACAAAATTTTCTTTTAAAAAACAAAGCAATTATTTTGTTTTTGATAAATCTGATATTTTATCTTTGCAATGTCATTTTTAGCATCAAATTGTTTGATGTCATCTGTTTTGTTATTTCACAATTGGAATGTGTGTCTATATTCTGCGTATATTTTTCATGATGTTCCTCATCTCGGATGACATGGGAACATAAGCTGTTGTATTCAATTCATTTTCATCGTCATAATCAGCATCAATGATATTTTTTTAGTTTCAAACAAACTGCACAATGTTTGTACTGCCATATTTGGGGCTGTGTACATATCTACTGCAGTGAACTCTTCCGATGATACAGCAAGGCAGTCCATTAATACAAACTTTCTCGAGCATTTAATTAAGTGTGGTGTTTTCTGTAGCTCATTAATTCTTAGGAGGGTAATCTTTTCGTGTTAAGCAATTTGCTTTGCTTAAAAGAAAAGCATGAAAATACATAGTTGTCAGGACTGTTATATTTCATGTTAACCAGTATTTTGTCTTAAGTGTTTTTGCATTAAACATATTGGTGAAATTGTCAAATCGGCCACTGATCCGCCAAATTTTAAAAAATTGCTAACTTAGCGCGTTTTTACGCCGCAATCAGACTTCTTCCTCACTGATACAAATTCATGAGGGTTACCAGATTTGGCGCATTTATCCATTTGGCAACAAAAAAAACACTTAGCTGGATTAGTGGCCAATTTGACAATTCAACCAACATATTTAACTGTGTATGTAAATACTGAAATATCTGAGTATAAATTCTAAAAGCTATTTGATGAATAATTTATTATTCAAGCACCTTTTTCATTCTTCAGATGAAATTGATGCATTAGTCAAACATCAGTGTATGGTCTTAATGCACTGTTGCCGTAGTAATGCTAAAAGAAACCCTTATTTGTTGTTTGTGAGTATGTCTATTACATCTTCACTTTGCAAATATTGGAACATATATTCTAAATGGCCAAAAATTTCAGTAACAATATATTTGAAATTATAAAATGTACGTTATTGGAGTTATTTTATACCTTGTCTGAATAAAATATTTGTATTGTCGACGTAATATGGGTTTTTTTAAGAGTGGTTATTAATAAGTAACTATATATTGTTTTTCTTCATATATTTATTTATGAGTAGCTCCTTTTTCCGTTATTAGTTAGGTGTGGATATTAGTTTCCTACCATGCCAGAATTTTGTACAAAAATTAAAACTGGTTGAATCCTAGCACAATTTACTGCTATTTTTGGCACCAAACTGAAAAAAACCCGCATTTTTTTCAAAATGGCGTCGGAGACCAAAACATGAGGAAAAAACGTGGGTTTTAAAGTGACGTCTAGAGACGAAAAACAAGGCTTCTAAAATGAACAACATAGGAAGCATCAAATCAAAAATAAGAAATTCCTTCCAAATTTCGGACATTTATACCAAGACATTCTATCAATCTTTCATTAATACAAAAAATAATCACTACATTCTTACCTTTTATTTAAAAAAAATCCATTTGTCGAGTTTTTATGAAGGTTTCTAAAACGCAACATGGGGGGGGGGATCCAATATGAATGCTGTAGGCTGATGAAATAATCTCAATTTCTCCCAAACACTCCCAACATTATTTTCATATTTTGAACATCCATACTGAAATATTTTCAATCGTTTACTTATTCACAAAGCAATCATTTCTTTCTTGCCTCTTTCATTCAAAAGAAAAAATATCCATTTGTCGAGCTTTAAAAAAGAAAAATGAGGTTTCCAAAATAGCTTCAAGAAGAAAAACTGTTGCTTTTACGATGCTATAGTGAAAAAAAGCTTCGTCCTAAGTGAATTTATCAACGCTTCTCCCTTTCTCAAACATTTTTTTCTGCCAATGTTTTTTAAGAAAAAAGGAAAAATCCACTCATTCCTTCACTTTCAACTTTCTAGAAAATTTCTTTCACAACCATCAATGACCATCTGAAGGAAATGTCCACTGTCCAGATTATTGGGGGGGGGGGTGAATCCGGTCCATGTAGGATTGCCATTTCACTAAATTTTTCAGGGTTGCCATATTGTTAACTTTATCGCCAAAAAAATTGTAGACACAGGTGGGTCATGCTAGGAATCAGCCCTAAAACCTTATTTAACCTTTTAATTTTTGTTGTAAGATTTAGAAATGTGGGTTTTATTTCATTGCCTCTTTTAGTTTTTGTATTGACTTTTTTTTACTATAGTGCTTGGTGTATTTTTTGTTGTGAAATACATGCATTTCTCAACCTTATTCATTTTAGTTTCATATTCATATGTTGTACAAAATCTGTTTTTTATTTACTTTTTTTTTCTGGACATTTACTACAGTACTGTGTTAATTGTATTCATGGGTTAGATCAGGGGTCAGCAAACTTAATAGTCAAGTAGAAAGTAAAATTAAGATAACTAAGGTATTTGTGCACACAAGTGTGCTGTTGGCTCTAGTAGTTCTGACTATTACTGTAATGATTCTATATTAATATTTTAAATATAAAGTTTAACACATAATAAACCATTTAATTCTCTTAAGAATTCTTTTTCTTTTTGTAGTTCAATAAAGGAGTAATCATTGTTACAAAAAATGTTCAGGATTACTTTCGAGCTTTGTAAAAAAAAATTTCCTTATCAATAATAATGTATATGCTCTTACATCTAAAATTTCATGTTAGTGGTAATTAAAGTTTTGGTTGTACTTGCTTGTATAAGTCAAATTGGTGCAAAACAATATGTTGTAATCGTTTCTTTAAAGACAAACATTGTATTGCTTGTTTTAGCAAATCAGTGTCCTTTTTACTACTTTATTCATTAAGTTTTTTAATTTTTGATGCAGGAGTTCTGATCTTGTATCAAATTACACTCACTCAAAATTAGTTCCAATTTCCTATTTGGATGTGTCATTTCTGATTAAATGAACAAAAATGATGTACAATTGAAGTGTTAATTTCTGCTGTGTTTTGGAAAAGTATTCCGTGGCCAACAGTTACACATTTATGTCATTATGTAGGCTGCACATTTCTTTAGTGTTTAGTTATATAAAAACATTAATAATATCAGGTTTCTTTTAAAGTGTTATGTATGTGGTAGATTGTGAAGTACATTTCCTTCCTTTTTTAAATGAAGTCACTGCTGCTCATTCTTCCATATAACTGTTGCTATAAAATTTAAAAAGTAATTTTAAAAAAAATTAAGGTTTTCCTCTTTAAAAAACAGTATAAAGATTGTTTATACGTGCATGTATATTCACTACTACAAATTAAAATTGCTTCACCAAGAAAGCAACATGCTACTGACATGAAATTTAAATGACAGGAAAGTACTGTGATATGCAAATGATTGCATATTCAGACAAAGCAGGTGCCAGTAGTGAACTCTGACTTGTCTAGTTGTCACGTACTGGGATTACAATTTATCATATTGCTGCTCGCATTGGTCAAGATTCAATGGCTGTTAGCAGAATATGGAATCGATGATTTCATGAGGGTAATATGGAATGTTGCGCTGAATCTCAGCAGCCCCTATCACTAACACCCGAGGAGATCGGCATGTTACCTGCAAGGCTTTAATGAATCATGCAGCCATGTCCTGAGTCAAGTATTGGAATTGTTTGCAGCAGTATGTACTCTCAGCTTTGAGGCCATGACTGCGGCTACCCTTGACACTGCATCACAGACAAGGGTCTTCAGTGGCATGATCAACGGCCCACCTAGGCATCCGAATGACGAGACATCATTTTTTCAGATGAATCCAGGTTTTGTTTACAGCATCAAGAGGGTCGCATCCATGTTTGGTGGCATTGTGGTGAACAAGCATTCATTAGTCATTGTCATATTTGCCCATCACCTGGCTTGATGGTATGGGATGCTATCAGATACATGTCTCGGTCACCTCTTGTTCTCATTGATGGCACTTTGAACATTACATTTCTGGTGTACTACGACCTGTGGCTCTACCCTTTATTTGAGCCCTGTGAAACCCTACATTTCAGCAGGATAATGCACAACCACATGTTGTACAGACCTTCCTTGATACGGAAAATGTTCGCCTGTTGCCCTGTCCTGCACATTTTGCAGATCTTGCCAATAGAAAATGTCTGCTCTATGGTTGCCGAGTGACTGGCTCATCAACATACGCTAGTCACTACAGTTAATGAGCTGTGGCATATTGTTGGAAGCTGCATGGGTATCTGTACCTGTTCATGTCATCCAATCTGTTTGATTTAATGCTCAGGCATGTAAATGTTGTTAATACTGCCAAAGTTGGTTGTTCTGGGTGCTGATTTAAAATATAATTACTTATTTCCAGTATATTTGTCCAATAAATATTTTGTCTACATTTTTTCCTGGTGTAGCAATTTTAATGGCCAGTGTATAAAAAATTAACGAAGATTAGAAAGATTATCAGAATGACATTTTTAATCTCTCACAGATGTATCTACTCTTGAAGATCTGAGTGATCCAGTTGTCCAAAATGAGAGTAAATGCCTGTAGCTGAGGATTCAATGGTTTGTCATATGCAGCGACAGAAAAAATTATGCATGTCCTGCTTTGAAATACAGGAGGCTTATTTTGTTCCTAAATACTCCATGTGAGGGATCCTGAGTTAATGAATTTGATAATAGCTTAGAGAAGGGGTATTAATTAATCATTAATAGGTCTGCGAGAAAGAGAAGTAGGTTTCAAAAGAGCAAATTAAATATCCTGATTTTAATGAATATGTTGGTTTGAAAGGCTTAATTTCTTTTGACTGATGTTGCGGAAGTGCCCTGAATCAAACATAAAGATTGAATCATTTAATGAAAGACGTCAGTAGAAGAAAATTGGATTTTTTTAAAAATTCTATTCACGTATTAAGTGATGTGCAAAACTGTCAGTTGGGGTTTTATCTTCACTTGTGTATGATTTTTATAAAATATATATTCCTTGCAAAAAAATTTTTAATTTTAACATAGTTTTTATTTTTAGGTATTGTATTATTTTAAATTCATAGCATTAAAGTTTGTAATTTCATTATTAAAACATGTTTGGTATTAATGTATTAATTTCAAAACAACATTGGTAATATTTTAATTGACATCTTATATTTATTTCATTATCATGCTTAGTTTTCTTAACCACTTGCGCTGGAAAGATGTGCCACTCACGTCATATTGCTTTTCCCCCAGAAACAACCTTTCTGGTACACACATCAGTGATTTTTTTTTTTTTGCCAGCGCAAGTGGTTAAAGGTTCAATGTCTCCTTTATACCTTCCTATCAATACTTCTCTTGCTTTTGCCTTAGATTACCTTTTATGTTCATTACATAAATGAAACATGCTATTAATTCTATGTAAAATTTTGATTTGTCCTATGAGTAAATGCAAGAACTACAGCAACTTGATTTTATAATTTTTAATTTAAATCCTGTTGTGTGAAAGAGTTAGAAAATGCAATATGATGATCAGTTTTATAATTTTGAGGTTTACAACATGTGATATGTACTTTTTTTTCTTTGTGTATAAAATTGTTCAGTTATTGGAATAATATCGAGGTAAATGTTAGAAGAATAAGCCAAGCGAGAGTGAAAACATTTATTTTCAGTTCAGTTTCGGGTTTCATTCTGCCAAAAATAGCTGGTTTCAGTTTCTAATGAATTTTATTTTATGTAATTCTATCAAACCAAAAACTTAATTCCATCCAAATTTAGAAGGGTTTTTTTCAATTGATACAAGTGATTCATTAAGTGAATAGATATAAATTGTGAATCGCTCGTATTGTACATGCTAATTGAGTGGTGAGCTGGGAACGACAAGCACTTGCAGTGTTATCCATTATCGAAATTGTATTTGACAACTAGATTCATGATTTTGTCTACCCTTGACACTTGCCAATTGTATTTTTCCAAAAATTGTAATTTTTTTCAAATGTTCTTTTAGTGTTGCTCTGTCTGTACTTGTAATGATGACAATTATTTGGTGGACAAGTTAGAAAAGATTGATAAGTTGGTTACAGTAACAAAATAACAGGCTAAACCAATATTTTTTCGGTTCAGTTCCAGTTTGAAACCCTGGTTTAAGAAATATTCCTTTCTGTCAAATTTTCTTGTTGATTTCATGGTAAAGCGTTTATTAATCAAATACCCTTTTACAACCTATGAAACTAAACATCTTTAAAATAAATCCATAATAAGTATTTTTTGTATGTATTGACTATAAATCACCAGGTAATGTCAAATAAATTTTGAATTTCATATTTTGTGAGGTATTAATTATTCATTTTGACAAAATAGTTGTAATTTGCTTGATATTAAATATGAATTTATGTCTTGATATTTATTTTTTTGCTTACAGGGGCAAAAAATTTATATGTAATTGCTGTAAATGGTATTAGAGGTAGACTCAACAGGCTTCCTGCTGCAGGTGCAGGTGACATGATTGTTGCAACTGTCAAAAAAGGAAAGCCAGAATTAAGGAAAAAGGGTAATCTTTTCTTTTCATATCTTTTGCCATTTAAAGTTCTTAGTGGTCAAAATTTTTCAGTTTAAGTATTGTAAATTTAACAGTTAAAAAAATATATTTCCATGGAGATTTCTCTCAAACATTTTATTTTTACATTAGTCATGTAAAAAAAGGAAACATTAAAATTGCATTCTCAAATTTTTGGTTGATAACTATTTTTAAGAATGGAAGATTAAAATGTCTACATATGCTGTAAAAAAAATCCTTTAACAGATATGTGATTTTAAAAAAATAGAACACTAAATGCTAAATAATGACTTTTTATTTTATATATCCAATATTATTATCTTAGTAAAACAAATATGTTCAGTTATAAAAAAAAATCATTTTAGATGGTATGTAGATTCTTAAGAATGCACGAATGACAATGTAAATTTTTTTTTTTGTCTTTGTATACTTTAATAAATATCTTGATTTTTTCAGTAATGCCAGCAGTTGTCATCAGGCAGAGAAAGCCGTATAGGAGGAAGGATGGTGTATTTATATATTTTGAAGATAATGCAGGGGTTATAGTGAACAATAAAGGTGAAATGAAAGGTGAGCTTTGTGTACCTATTAAAAACAATGTATTTTTGAGAAAAAATGCATTGAAAAATGACTTTCCCATGTAAATGTTCATAATCCTAAATATAAATAATTGGATTGATTTTTTAAAAATTATATATTGATATTAGGATATATTTAACATTTGACTATCCCATGTGTTTTGTAAATGTATAAATTGTAAATAACATCACAATATATATTCCTCTAAAAGAATTGAAACATCCTATTTTGAATTGTAAGAAAACTAATTCTAATCTAATGCTCTATTACTGTAAGTTTGATAAGTATTAATTATAAGAACTAACATTTTCTACATATCAACAGATTTTAGATCAGTCACTGTAAAGTCTGGCATATAATTTGCACTTAGAGCTAAGAAAATATGATTTAAATTTACAGGTGGATGATATATGCCAGGTTTTAAAATTAGAGCTTTAAAAATAAAGATTAGCCTTCTGCATAGATCGGAATGCTGTTTTTCTTCTTTTTTAAAAAATAATGACATACCAGTTGGGTTTAAAGGGTTGCAGCTTTAGAAATGTACTATTTTTTCAAAAGCCTGTAATAATACCTGGAATGATTTTAAAACATAAGAGCTTTGTGCACATACATTTCAGGTTCCTTTGTTAAAAAAAAGGGGGGGGCTGTTATGCTGGATCTTACAATAAGTTATGAAAAGTGTTGCTACATCTTATCAAAATTTGAACTTTTGAGATGAAATTCTCTTTGTTTTGGATCTATAGAGTAGCATACTTAAATATAGCCAGCTTGCTTTTTTAAGTTGACCTATTATACTATTACCATTTTGGAGGAATCAAATAGTTATGATTTAAACGAGTACTTATGTGTTTGTATAAAATGGTATTTTTTCTCACACTTGATATTGCTTTACTTGCTACTACTGTGATATTAGAATACATTATAAGATTTATAATAGAAATAACTTTGTCTTTCAGGATCTGCTATAACAGGACCTGTTGCAAAAGAATGTGCCGATTTGTGGCCCAGAATTGCATCAAATGCTAGCAGTATAGCATAAAAACCATCTGTAAATAAATAAAAAAAACTGTTCATAAATAAAACTTGTGAGCAGAAGTTGTATGTTTCATGAATTACTCATTTCATTAAAATGCTTATATAAAAGCTGGGGTTAATTTTCTTTTTTAAAAGACATTCAATGTGCTATTTAAATTGTAGGGTGTTAAATGCATGTTGATCTCTTTTCAAATAATTTTATTCCAAACGTAGATCGATTGGCCCTTGCAGCTGCATACCAATTCTTTGTTCTTGCATTCTGGTGGGTGAACATAAGTACAAATCTTGTAATTTAAATAGTGGCATGCATGAACCGTAACGCGTTTTTTTTACTTGGCAATAGTTTGCTTATAAAAAGTATCAATGCAATTTGGATCTGTTTAACATTTCCATATAGTCTTTAATTTGACATTTCCTTTTGAGATCCTAAAATATAACTGGAGTAACTTTTTAATTCACAGATTTCATATTTTCACTAGATGGTACTTACTTATTTTGCCAAGTATTAATACTATGTCAATTGCTATCTGTATAATTCTATTGGCAGTGTATTGTGGCACTTGACAAAATTGGTTGACTGTGTAATACTTAATTTCTTAATGAATTATGTTTTAGACAATCAGAATATGCTATACATCTGAAAATGCATTTACTTTATTTTGGCTGTACCAATTAGGTTATTTGGAAGGAATTAATGATTTTGTCAAAAACACCCAAAGATAGTATTTAGATCATCTGTGATAATTTCATACAACTTGTGGTTAAAGTATTTCTGGAAAGCAAGATTCTTGTCCAGATTTTCTAGTTCAAAGATTCCCAACCTCTTCACAAAAGTAACATGTTAAGTCTAATTGCTAAGTAGGAACTTGAAGCAAAATGTTGTAAAAAGGTTATTAAAAAAATTTAGATGTGCAGGTGATTTAATTTGAATTCAATGTTGGAACAATCGTATGTGAAGAAATTGCTTTCTGAAGGCTAAATACATTTCAAAGTTCTTGCTTACAATCCTAGGTAGAGATCTGGTATTGATTCATTATCAGTATGCTAAATGCAAAATAAGATTTTGGTAGCCTAGCACTAATAACTCAGCATGAAAATTATTTTAAAGAGTGGTTTATTTCTGACGAAAGAGGAACTGCAGTTACAGGAGTATATTTTTCAATTCTTAATGCTAGGACTTAGATATCAATAATCTATGTATATATATAAACATCATGAAATACCCAGCAAGGCGGGTGGGTAACTGCTAGTAATGTATGAAATGTTTATTATAAATAGGTATGCCATGACTGCATGTTCTAGTTCAGGGTTGGCCAACCTTTTTAGGAAGAGTACCACTTTCAGATATTATAATAATTCGTGCTACTTCCAAGTTTTCGAAAAGCTCATTTTTAACGCAAGTCTCAGTAATGGAAATATAAAATAGACCAAAGCACAAACTTATAAATTGTTAATCATTTCAGTTAGTTTTGAATGATATTTTGTTATGTTCACAAACATATGTTGATTCAATATCTGATGTGTAAATTTGCTTATTAGTGCAATTTGTCTATCTTTTTTTTTAAAAATTCAATATAGTAATTCCTTATATTTGCTTTTCTGTATAAGCATGGTGCTGTAGACTATTTGGATTTTAGGTGGGTAACATTTTGCAGAGAAATTAATGGAATTGAGGAAAAAGATTAACTTTTTAATTTTGAAAACCACACATCAAACCTAGTTCTGAAAGAATCCTCAAAAATAGATATTAAACTTTTCATATTAATACAGGTCAAGTCAATAGCACTCAGAGCTGTGATAGATTTAAATGTGTTTATTTGATTGTCCCATAGTAAAAGGTAAGAAAGGCTACATTACATAGCCAATCTTCATTCCAGAATAGCCAGTATTCACTGGATATATATAGTTAAGTGTTTTCTTCTAGATCAGGGGTGGCCAAACCATGGCAAAGTTGCAACAGTGGCATGCGAAGACTTAATAAAAAGATAAAAAAAACTTTTTTTAACGATTTTATTGAATTGTGGTTGTTTTAGTTAAAAAATTAACTTAAATGAGTTATACAGTAGAAATTTATCGTCTAGAGAATGCACCTACATTGTTGTGCAAGTTAGCTTTCCACAGATTTTTTTTCACTTGCGAGATTTTGGAGTTTTAGGGAGCATATATTTTAAAATATCTGGATGAAAACACTGGATTGCCCAGTGAGAACTTGCTATTCTAGAATGACGATAGGCTATGTAATTTAGCTTTTCTTACCGATATTATGGGACATTAAAATAATTTAAATTAAGATTCCAGAGAAAAGATGGTATTCGACCAACTAGGTTGAGAAATACATTCTTTTGAGGACAAACTTTGACTTTTTTCTTTCTTGATTTTGGAGAAGAGAATTAACATTTCACATAAATTCGGGAACTATATCAGAATTAGTAGCGCTCCAAGCTGTGATAGAATTAAAAATTTGATATCCATTTCTGTGGGATTTTTTCAGTCCTAGGTTTGATGATTTTCAAGATGATAAAAAAATGCAGATATTTTCATAAATCTTTTATTCAGTTGTTGCCCAGTTGAAATCGAAATTATTTTATACAGTACCATATTACATTGAAAAGCAAATATAAGGAATTTTATTGAATTTCGGAAATTTATACTAACAAGCAATTTTTCAAATTTACATGATTTGGTTGTCAGATATTGTTGTAGATTGGAATCAACGTACGTTTGTGAACAAATGTTTTTTTATTAAGTAGCATTTTTCACATGTTTGAAAGTGGCATGCTTAATTATTTTTTATCTAAAAGTGGCACACTTCCTAAAACGGTTGTGTGAAGGAGTGTATTTTAAAATATCTAGAACAGGGGTGGCCAAAGTCTCACGAGTAAAAAAAGCCAACTTGCACAGCAATGCAGGTGCATTCTCTACACAATTTCTATTGTAGCTTATATAAAATCTTAAGGTATTTTTTTCATCTGAGGCAACCATATCTCAATGTAATTGTAAAAAAAGTTATCAGATCAAGTCTCTGTGTGCCACTGAATAAACTTCGCTGTGGCACGTGGGTTGGCCACCCCTATTCTACTTAAATGTCAAATAATTCAGTCTCAAGGTTTTAAAGAAATAAGAAAAATTAAGATGTCTTCCTCCTAATTCTATTTTATTGGATTATGCATGGTAAAAGGATGTCATTCTACTACTTTACATAGTTTAAAGAACAATTCAAAACTAAATTTGTATTTCAGAGTTAGGTTTAAAAAATATAGTTTTAACATTTGTCAATGGCATTAAGCTTTTTTTTTGGCGCAATATGCTGCAAAGAACACCTAAGTTATAAACGAAAAAAGAACCTGACTGCAATTTTTAGATGGTTAATATACAGTAAATGCTCATTAATCTGGACAGCCATAAAGTATGTACATAATGACTTTGAATTCTCTTGTGTAGATCACACCTTTGTTTTATTTTGTAATATGCACACATCGGCTTATTCACATAATTCAGAGCCCCACAATTGGCCTGGATTAATGAGATAATAAAGGAAAAATCAGGTCAATTGTAAGGACAGGTATTTATGGTACAAAACTTAAATGAGACACATGACAATTTGTATGTTAGCTAATAGTGATCCAAGATGTTTTACGGATTCTCTTAAATATCTATAAAGAGAGGATTCATTATTTTACTTTAAAACATCCTTCCTACAACAGCTCTAATGTGATATATTATTAGGCATATGCAGCAAAAAAACCTATAACCCAATTTGTTGACTGAACCATGTTTTTCAAATACATAAATGAACATATGCGAAGTTTCTATGTCTGATGTAAATATTTAAGACGTGTCATTCAGTTAGTAGTTATGTAACTAAGTAAATTTTATAACGTACACCAGGGGTCGACAACCTTTTAGCTGTGGTGTGCCAAACCAATCTACCAATATGATTCTGCGTGTCACAAAGTAGGACTTTTTTTTAAATGATTCGATTACTGTCATAATGCATGCAGTGTTGGAGAATAGAGGTCAATAACACAGATTTAGTTTTATTGTATATTAATTTTGCAATATTTAAAGATAAACAGCATAAAGTACCATTTTCTTCAACAAAAATAAAAAAATTCAAATTGTTTCCATATATTATGTGTTATTAATCATTTATTTAAATAAGCGATAGGCAACATAAAATATAAGTATTTCCCTTCAATTAAAGTTAAATAAAAATTTTAATCTGAACCTAGTGCTTGCCCCACTCTACTTTCATATCGCAAAATCCGGGATATAATGTGTGACTTTGAATTTGATATGTTTCTGAGAATTAAGTTGTTAAACAATTTCTTGGTGGACTCAAAATGTTTTTCATGAGGAAAGCTTTTTTTTTTATTTAGATATGTAAAGCCAAAAGCAGAGTACATTCAAATTTTCTCTCTTCAAACAATTAAATCTTTCCAGCTAAGACATTCAATAATTTACAAAATAACTAAATTTATTTTTAGAGTTATCTTTTAGATTTTTTGTAATTCTGTAAATGTCCATAATTCTGAGGATGTTTGTCCAATAAGGTCCATTTCGAATTTATCAACTTCCATCCACTCAAAAATTGACAAATTCATGCAGTGCCACAGGTTGACGATCCCTGACGTACACAAATGAGTTTTTACAATATAGATAATTTGTTTTAAAGTATTTGATCCATATTTTTAGAATGGCACCACTGTCCCAAAATTTATCTGTAACATATGGAATTTAATATTCTTCCTAAAATAATTTTACCTAAAAAATTTCTTTTTTCAAAGAAAATTATGCTAACCTTTGTAAGCAATGTATTGAAATAGTATATATGAAAAGTAAATTAATTCATTTTCTTGCTAAAAAAATTATGCACAACTTTACTAAAGGGAAAAAAATTTATTAAAATTACAATTCTTTTTTCATCCTGTTGATTTTCACAAAAATAAGTTGAATGCTTATACAAAAGTAATATAATGAAAAAGAGCATTTAGAACATCACAAGTGAAATGTATTGCAAGCATCAACTTTTAAACAAAATATAGAAATGGAAATTTAATAAATTCTTGTATTTATATAATTTTAATAAAAAATTGGCACTATCCATGTTTAAGTTGATAAAAAACTGTAGCTCGATAATTTCTTAAAATTCTTTTATCAATACAAATTGAGATACCTTGATAAACGTAAAATATAACAATAATGCAAAGGGGCAAAGTCAATCTTATTCAATTACAAATTTATACTCAGTGCAATCAGTGAAACAATAGGCTAGGTGTGTTCAGTGTTAGCCTAATATAAATGAGACCATTATAATGCAACATTTAAATGTGCAGTGTGAAGATAGGCCATGTAACTGAAAATTTTAACCATTTGCAACCATAAAAACTACAAAAGGAAAGAACACTAAGGAAAACATTTCATAACATATAAAATGAGCTTTTTCTAATGATTGCTAAAGAAAAGAAAAAAAGACTAAGAGAAATTACTGAAACAATTTAATATTTCTGTTAGTCTGATTAAAAAAATAAAATACATTTTTCAATACCCAAGTATTCAAACTTTCCAGTAATAATCTCAAACAAAACATTTGGTTATAGTTTCATTTGACAATACTCATAACAGTAAAGGGCAAAAGGAAGTATAAAGCCAATCTAGAGAATTTTATGAAGATGGAAACCAAGCTAGTATTAAAATAAAATCACATGAGGAGCTTTATATTAATGTCTAATTTTATACTAGTAGAACTAATTTAGTCTTCTTCATTATCATAAGATTAAATTTGAATAATCAAGTTATAATTATTACAGTTCTAAGACTATCATTAATATCCACTCGTAAGTCAAGCTAGAAATCCTCAAGAAAGATTGCACACGGTAAAAAAGGCCGCACTATATACAATTTAAAAATATTGAATCACAAGATTTGAACATCCAAGATAAATAGCCTACTTAATTGTTGGAAACGACGAGCTTTGTTTTCACCTAAGACCAAATGTACAGTTGTTAACAAATAAAATATATTTACAAAAACAACTCATTCATTTACAAATAGGAAAAGTGTTTCAAGGTTTCGGGTGAATACCCAAGTCAAAAGGAAAGAATCTTCAATCAGTAGTAACAAACACATATACAAATTAATAACAATTAAAGTTTGACACATCCAATCATAAACAAATCTATCACCCAATAATTCTATAAGTTTCCAAGAGGGTTCAAATGCATTAATGAAAATTATAGTTTTAAAATTTAATTTTGCATACCTGTATTTTAACAAACGAATGTTTAAAAATAATAATTTGTCAAAATTCAAATTTACGTAGACTCTCCAGAATACAAACATTTCCCAGACATGGTTCAATAGGATAAGTTTTTTTTAACTGAAATAGTGAAAAATTGCAAAATATTTTGTAAATATAAGTTTTATGCATTCACTATGGAAATAATTTTCAATGAATAAGAAATAGCTTTTGCATACAATGGAACCCCCAGTCATGAAAGTCTTGTTAGCTGGATGTGGCAGGAGCAAAGATGGCAATATCATCCTCTCCTGCAGCCGTTTGTTGCCGGCCCTTTTTCTTGGCTGCCAGGAGTTGTTTACGAGCCTCTTCCCGTGCCTTTGTCAGTTCCGAGGACTTAGCAGTGCGCTTTGGAGTAGTTGGATTAGACTTTGAAATTGCATTCACTTTTGAGTGTCGTACTTTAGCTGGTTGAGGTGCCAACTGAAAAAATAATTAAAAAGTTTTTTAAATGTTTAGATTGATGTATATATGCATTAATAAATTAACACTCTTATTTTTTTAAATTAAGAATGCCAAAATATATCAATTTTAAATTTACATACAATTACTTTTGTGTATGGCCTTAGAACAAGTATATTAATACCAGTATCATACAGGAATGTATTTTCTGTTTCTATAACACATCACACACATGCATTGATTATTGCAAATATGTATTAACTGACATACCAAATTATAGCAGAATCAAAAACATGTAGAATGCAATATATTTAATTAATAACCACTGTTTTAAAAGGCAGCTAAATTCTATTAAACATTTTAAAACCATTTCCTTCAACAATTGTGATGGAATATTGTGATAAAGAAAAAGAATCTTTGATTAGAGAAAGCCGAGAAAAATCCTATTTTCTAATCAAAATAACAGTGATCCTTTGTGAACTAAACCAAATCTTGTCATTTGAAAGCAGTTATCAGATTATTAAGTTAAATTATTTACTTAATATTTTTGGTTACTATATAAATATATCCGTCTTAAGTCTCAAAAATGTATGAAAAAATAGTTGAAATTTAAGTCTCATTTAATTTATTACACATTTCATCTTTTAATTAATAAAATTTCTTCATATAATATTTCCAAGATATTCTTGAGTAACACATTTCATAAAAAAATTATGCAAAAGAAATAATATTTAAAAAAAATTATGGCAGTTGCACATTTAGAATTATTGTAATCTTCTACTGCATGGTAAATAATATTTTTTATAAGATTACAGTCCATAAAAGCAGTAGAAAATTTTTGTAGGAATTTAAAACAGAGAAAAATGATTTCACAAAACCTTTTCTGAAATGACCTCTTTCCATCCATTTTTCCTCATGTCATCAATTTCTTTGAAAGTGGTATTGATGTCATCAACTTGAAGCAACACCAAATCCCAAAATCCAGCAAGATCTGAACCAGTTGTGTAAAAAGGTACACTAGGATTTTCTTCCTAAAAAAAGCTTCTTCTTAGTAACATAACCTCAACAAGTAGGACGATTTAATAATATTTTTAGCCATTATTGAGCATGATTTAATACTCATTCCCATAACATATACAAACTGTTCAGTCCTTTTAGAAGAGAAAAAGGGTTAACTTTTAATTTAAAAATCAACTTTTAGATTTGAAACTAAAAATACATATAAAAGAAAATTTGCTTACTATATTTTTCCAACAAAGTCCTCTGAATTGTTCAAACTTTTGAGCCATGAGAAGGTTTGCTTTCCCGCAGGCAGCCCGGATTTTTCCAGATGCTTCTTCTGTCAAATTTGTGTTGACTGCCAGCTCCTCCTCCAATAATTTCACTTGAGCTTGGATTTTTTCTTTTTCAACATCAATCAGACTTAAGAACTTGTAACCTTCCCTCTCCCTTTCTTCACCTGAACTGAGTGTTTTGGGAGAGCTACCCTCAAATGAAGACTTTGACTTGATGGGTGGAGGTGTCATTGATTTTATTCTATCACCTACAAAAATGAAGGAGGATAAGATCAAAATAGTGTCACAAACTGATACGCTCTGAGTGGCTGAACGGTTACAGCACTGCTCTACCATGCAGGTGACTCGGGTTCGAGCCTCCCAGATACTTGTTTGTTAAATTTAATCATGACTTTCGTTATTTATTATGGACCATTTGTAAATTATGTAAATTCAATTTATGTTAATCTTTCCCCTGGTGGTTATTCTAGAACTCTCCACAAAGTTTATAAAAGTACTGCAGCTGGATAGGTCTTCAGTTGTGGTGCTGTCCGTGTAAAACACTATGACAAAATAAATCATATATTGGATAACATCGCCTTGTTCCTTCTACGTGACAATAGCTTTAATCTGAATAATTATTGTAATTAATACTCACATTTTAAAAAATATTCAAGCTAAAATGAACACAAATATCTTAAAAATAGATGGAAAAATAGAATAATAATTTAAAACATTGGTGAAAAAATAAATAGTAAAACGGTTCAATATACATTTTCTGAACCTGGGGAGAGTGTGATAAAGTTGTAAAATCAATTAAAAAATAAGCAGTATTTCAATTGATTACAAACATTAAAATACAGAACTTATAAAGAGACTAAAGCAAAATTAAAAGAAATTTTTTTTCTGATATAATAAGTTCAAATTGAATGCATATCAAAATATGCAACCAACTAATCAAAAATAAATTAGTTAGTGCAATTGTTAAGCATTTGAGTATTTATCAATAAAGAAACTGGAAAATTAAATTTTTAATAATTTAGTGTTTATATACAAGTTTATAAAAATAATGAAAAACAGATCTGGTTGCAAGAGTGTTTTAATACAAAAAATAAAATAAATCGCAAAAAGAACTTGCATGTATTCAAGGACAAAAAAATAAATATTATGTTATAGTTTGGAGATGAATCTTTTATACCTACTTGGTTTTACACAGTTTTTCATTAATTTGAAACATTTATTTTCATGAAAGAAAATTTTTATCCACACACACACACACAAATCTCCCTGACTTTTAACAGGAGCATTTGGTATAGCATAAAAAATAAGTTTCATGCTTATCTCAAATTGTGAATATTTAAATTTCTCAATGTTGAAAAAATTGTCTTCCAAGAACAAATTTTTTAATCAAATCAACTACTATGTGCTTGAAAGGATTAAAAATAGAACTTTGGCCTGATATCTCAGTTTAAGTTTGTTTTGTCTGAAATTCATTATGTTTCATGATTTGCAAAAATTTGGCTTAAAAAAATAAGGGATAAGACACTGATTCATATTTCATTTATTTGTACAAACATAAATAATCTTCTTGGGTATTTTCCTGACTTAAAGCTGATATCAAAGCTTTGTTTTGAGCTTTAAATTACAAGGCATCACAAGCAATTTTGTTTCACTTTACAAGGAGCAATTTTCTTTCAATTTAAAAATATATATATTCTACATAAATCAAAGGGTTGAATCAATTCCTTTAGAATCTGTGTAGAAATGGAATCATTTAAAAATAATTTGCTAACGAATAGAAGATATAATTTCTAATGACAAATCATAATGTGTTACTCCTCTCTCTTCTTAAAATGCATGCCTATATATCTTTGGCACCCTTGAAATCTTTATAGTAGCTCTAAAGAAAGTGTTTTACACAGAAAGAAATGAATAGTATGATTAAGTTATATGAAGTCTGCATTGACTAATGAAGCAATATAATAGAATTTTTTAAAGATGATTATAATTTTAAGTGAATTATTATCATCAGAAGATACTTATACTGACAACACAAAAATATTCAAAAATTTTTGAAAGATTTGAATGAATGGGTAAGGTTTTGTATATCAATAACAATTATTAAAATTTTTTGAATTCAATTGCAGTACACCACAATTTTAAAATAAGATATTTAAACTTGGAGAAAAATACTTTACAATATGGTCATCCCACCTTAAATTTTCTCTGGGAAGCACTGGAAGAATATGTCATACTAAGTCACAAATAAAATATACTAACATGAGCAATAACTGATCTAGGTAAAAAGAAAAGGAATGTCGCCCATCCGGTATAGTGGTTAGCGACGCTGGCTGCCGTGCCGTAGGGCCTGGGTTCGAATCTCGGAGAAGACATGGATGTTTGTAAATGTATAGTGCCTTCGCGGCATGGGGGTACTCTAAATAGCCGTCGAGCCGCAAGTCCTCTCGTGTGGTTGGTGGAAGGGGAAGAGAGGTGGGAAACCCCTGACCACCCCCCAGGGTGTTCTCCCTCAAAATTGGGGTGGAACCGGGCCAAAACGTACTGTCACCTGCATGGTGCTCAAAGCTACGGCTAATGACAGGCGTACAATATAGCCCGATGCCATGATGAATTTCGTGGGCCTCGATCTGACTTTCGTCAGACAGGTGGCATTAGCAACAACAAGAAAAGGAATATTAACTATATGCTCCAAGTAAAGAAATAATAATTTAAAAAAAGGCATTTGAAATCAATGGGTTGTTTAACATAGGTTGTGACATTAATGTTTCAATACTTGGTTTAATAGGAGTAACTGCAATTCTTCATGTGTATGTAAAGACCCTCATCAGATAATTTAACTTTAATTCTGATTTTCGCACATTTAACTCTTGAAAATAGAAAATCAAAAATGCAAGTGCTTACAAATAGTAAAGACATAAGATGTGACTGAAAAATGACAAATATAATTATGTAGTCTGAAAATGGAGTTGTAAACTACATTGCAGTATTTATACCTCTGTTTATTGTCATAACAAAAATTTATGTTAGTAGCTCTCTTTTCCACAAATTTACTTAGAAAAGCTCTTGTTTTATAAATCTGTTCGGCTAAAATTCTGGTGAGAACAAACTGATCGTAGAAAAGTCTACTTTTACATTGGCAAAGTTTAAAAAAATTAAAATCCAATGATGATTCATTAGATTTAACTTTTTTTTTTTTTTTTGCTGCTGTACTTGTAGCCACATAATGCCCTTCTCTAATAGAAAAAAGAAAAGTAAATTCTACTTTGAAAAAGCGCTTTGTTAAAATGACACATTTCTTCTCAAATGTACTATTTAATGCTGATAAACATTAAATTTTACAACAGGTTCTCAAGCAAGGACATTAAAGGGCACTTACATATCAAACCATCAATTGCCTTAAAACTAAAAACTGCCAAATTCTGCAACATTCACTAGCCAATACTGGAAAAACTTTCCAGTGCATATATTAAAGCACAATATAACTGTGTTTATTAGTTCGGGAAATTCTTCAAAAACTTTGTAAAATCTTAAGACTGATTCCTCAAAATCTTCATCAATTTAATATTCAATGGACTAGTACATAAGTACTCATTTAAGTACTACAGTTATTCTCTAGTTGAGCATAGCAATTTAAAATTGATACATTAACAACATACCTATTGCAAATATAGATAAGTAAACACATAGAAGCTCTTTCCTCTAATAAAGTAATCTAATATTGATAAATTTTTAATAATAATTTTAATCATAATGCTATAGTGTGTGTAATTATTGTCATTATTATTTGTATAAGTTCAGATAAATTTTTTACAATACATTTTTTAATTTCGTTTTTTTAAAATATATCTAAAATTCAAAACTATGAAAATTTTATAAACTAGTTATGAAATTATAAAAAAGATAAAAAGTTTCAAGCAATTCAACTACAAAACCTTTCTATTATGATCCAATACTGTTGAATAACACAAAGAGAACACTTACATTCATCATGCCCAATTCCATTGAGAATTGGTGGAAAAGCCTCCTCTTTTTTGAGGACGGTATCTTTATTTGAGCCATTTTGGAGTTTTTTTATAGGTTTTATGGAAGGCTTTTCTGAGTCTGACTTCTTGAGGGGAATGTTCATTTGTAATTGCTTGCGAAAATCTTCATTGAGATGTCTAAATACAGGAGGACTGACAGTTCCTATAAATACATTTAAATATACATTTAGTTAGTTATCCTTTTTTATAAAACAATGAAAAAGTACCTTAAAAATTATATTTTCTTTATTAATTTATGATAGTATTTTATAAGTAATTTACTTTTAATTTAAATATAAACTGTTAGAATTTATTGATAGAAATATCAAAATATTAAATTTAAACATGAGTTAAGCTAGCTATTTATATCCAGTAATCTGACATTTTTGTTCACTTACCACGTGGTTTAGCTTGAAATATTCATTCTATGTTAAAATTTAAATTAATAAATGAAAACTGTACAAGAAACTTTAAACTTAACTTTTAAACAAAAATCTTCTACAGAAAGACTGATTACAGAAATTTGAATGTTTATTTATATAGGTCATGAATTATTTTTTCAAATAGAACAACTTTAAGTAAGCAATATATAATAATTCAAACAAAATAATAAATTATTCATTAATTTCCAATGTAATGTAATCACAATTTATTGAATTCCTTTGACTAGAAAAATAAAATACAATGTAAAATTAAAAAACTATTTTCGACAAGGAATTTTTGACAGAATATTCATTTCTGAATCTAATAAAAGTTTTGATGAAGTTACATTTCAGTCCCCAAAAAGCATTAGCAAGTACTGCCTCAAATGTAACTAAATAATCAATAACAGAAATCTGTCTCCTAAGCTCAATCACAACCTTATGCTGGCATCTTCCTTACAGCCAGTAGCTAGTTTTGGCATATAGCCAAGATACCAAATGAAAGTGATGGAAGGGAGAAGCACAAGTGAAACTTAGATTTGTATTACTGCAACTTAAAACATAATTTTTTTTTCAAATTTTAATACAAATTAATTTTTACATTAATTTTTCCAAGGATTAATAGAAAAATAAACATTTATTTAAAATTTTTACAATACAACTTCTTAAAATATTTTTAAATGGACAGAGGATATGTAACTAAAATCAAATTTCCTAACATGAAAAAAACTCCATTAATGTTCAATATTTTCAACTTTAAGTCAAAAATTTAAACAATGTATGCCAATTATAGGAAGGAAAATAATTAAATTTTTAAACATCTCTTTGCTAATATATAAAAAGAGAAATAATTCTTCTACAAATATAATATAAATGCATAATAATGATTTTAAACAACCAACTGCAATGTATTAGACTGAAATAAGTAAATCCATTTTGCCCAGCAAGATTTTTTTTTTTTAATTTCTCATTTAATTGTGTGTTTACGTATTCCATCTGAAATCCTATTTAGAAAAATTTTAAAAAGTTTTCTGCAAAAATAATTTTAAAAAATAGCTAAATACAATAATTCCTCAGCTTACAATAATTATAGCCCCCCCCTTTTTTTTGCTATTGTTTTTATTAATAAAGCTATCTAATGATTCGCTTACATAAACCCTGAATGAACTTTGCTTCTTTCTATGAGGAAAATGAAGATTTTGGGGAAGAGGTTACAGGGTGAAAATAGTAACAATTAAAGGAATATGAAAATATTACACATGAAAAATTGAAAATTTCAGAAGTGGAGGTGGGAGGGGAGTATTTCACACAGAACTATGTTACACAATAAATAAGAAAAAATACCTGCTCAAAATTCTTTATTTATAACAGCTAATTCGTAAATCTGAATACCCTATTTCAAAATGCATATCTCAATTTATCTTTTTCTAAAGTATTAAAAATATGTTGGTATATTTAATAGTGATTCTTTAATCACAGAATTTTTATGGCTTTATTGGCAATTCCAAATAATAGAGTAACATTAATTGCTTTTATAGGCCTTACTTTCAAATATTCCCCAAGAATGATATCATTTTTTATGTTACTATTAATTATTCCTTTGCCTGAACACGCGATTATATTTTTTATATTACATCTTTCCCAGTTCTTCCTTGCATATAAAACCAGGTATTTGAATAATTCCTTCTCTTGTATTTTTACTTATGAGAGCGAAGGATGCACTCAAATAACTCTCCTGACATTCCTGAATTTTCTCCTGAATTTTTAATTTTTCTTCCACAATTACAATATCATAAATGAATCTCATCTTCACTTCAATATTTCAGTTTTAATGCCACAACTGAAATTTCAATACTTTTAGTGATTTATTTTATATTTGTATATAAAATAAGCACAATTGGAAATTTTTGCTAAAATCTAAAAATAAAGTAATTAATTTAGGTAAAATTATTCCACATAAAATTTAAGCAAAATTTCATTTCAAGCAAAAAATATCTATAAACACTGAGATAACAGCTATAGGATTCTTCCTAATATCATGCTGGACCTTTCTTTTTGCTTAGCAAAAGACAGCAACTTGATATGTAACATGGACAAGTTGTTAGAAATGCTCTGCAGAAATATTGAGCCATGCTGACTCTATAGCTGTTTATAATTGCAAAAGTGTTGTCAGTACAAGATCTTGTGCACAAAAATGAACTTTCAATTTTATCTTATGAATGTTTGATGGGATTCGTACTGCACAATCAAGAAAGCCAAATCATTCACAGGAACTGTTCATATTGGTCTTCAAACCAATCATGAACAACTAAGGCCTGGTGATATGGCACATTGTGCCATCCATAAAAATTCCATCTTTGTTGGGATACATGAAGTCCACGAAAGACTGCAAATAGTTTACAAATACCTGTGAACATAACTATTTCCAGTCAATGATTGGTTCAGTTAGACCAGAAAATCTAGTCTATTCCATATAAAAAACAGCCCATACAGTCGTGGAACCATCACCAGCTTGCACAGTACCTTGTTTACAACTTGTCTACGGCTTTCTGGGGTTTGTGCCACTCTAACCATACCATTTCTTGCTAACTGGTATCATGACTCATCTGACTAAACGACAATTTTTCAGTTATCTATGGTCCAACAGATGTGGCCACAAGCCCATGAGAGGCACTGCAGGCAATGTCATTGGTCTTCTGCTGCAATAGCCAACTAAAGCCAAATTTCACCACAATGGCCTAATGGACTTGTCCGCCATATGTCCCATATTGATATGGTTGTTGCTAATGTCATCTGATTGGCAGTGGCAGATCGAGATCCACGAAATTCATCATGACAAAGGGCAAGATTGCATGCCTGTCATTAGCTGTAGCTTTGAGCACCAACAGGTGACAGTATAATTTGACTCTGTTCCACCCCCCCCCCCAATGTTTAGGGATAACACCCTGGAGGTGGTCAGGGGCCTCACATCTCTCTTCCCCTTCCACCAACCTCATGAAAGGACTTGCAGTTTGAGCTATTTAGAGCAGTGTTCTCAACCTTTTCATCGCTGCTGACCGATCAACATTTGATAATTATACCACAGCCAGCTTAGGGAGAGGGGACATTGATTGCTTATATTTTAGATTAATTTAATACTTTCAATTTAATTGTATTTAAATATACCTTCTCATTATAAGATAGTTAAAATAAAAAATAAACATTAAGTGATTTAACATGAAATACAATGATATTAAATAAAAAGTTGCACAAACCTGAAAGAAATACATCACAGTAAATAAAATGGAAATAATTAAGTGTTCCTTGTGCAGCCCAGTATTATTTATTACATGGACCAGTACCAGTCCATGACGTGGGGGTTGGGGACCACTAACTCCATGTCACAAAGGCACTATACATTTACAAACATCCATGCCTTCTCTACGATTCAAACTCTGGTCCTACAGAACAGCAGTCAGCATCACTAACCACTATATTGGACGGGATGCTTCATATTGATTATTGTTATTTCATGCAATATTACTTGTCTCTTAACAATGACAATCCTATGATATTGCTGGTCTTCATCATTAACTACATGGTGGGAGAATGCCTGAAATTAGGCGTTCTCAGCACTCTTGAAATTGTGGATCTCAGAACATCGAAATCTGTAACAATTTATGAAATGAATGTCCCACATGTTTTGTTCCAACGACCTTTCCATATTCAAATTTTGTCATTCCCATCATGCAGCCATAATCACTTTATACATTTTGTATGCTTTTTTTTATAACTGCTATATCATGACTTTTGTCATTTTAGTGTACATATATATTTATGTATAATGAATATACAAACATCAAATAACACAAGATTCAAATTCATTTTAAAATACTGCCAGTAATCATAAAAAAATGTTTACAGAAAAAACTTTGAAAGTAAATCAATAAAATTATATATTTTGGGAGGATAAGTAACTTTGAAGGCTACATCATATCATAAAGTGAATAGAAGATAGTTTTGATTTCCTCTTGAGGAAAATTTCATATTTTTTTTTCTTCTGTAATAACTTTATGTAAAGGATTCTCTTAGTTATTTTTTGCATCCAAAAATTATTAAAGCTTAAGATGTTTTTTTTTTAAATGAATTAAAAAATATAAAATTGTAACCTTCAAAAAAGTAAATAATTAAAAATTATTTAATTTATATTTTTATGATAAAAATATGGCCACATAAAAATCCTTATTGTTTTTACAGTACTATGGGTGAAATATCACTCCAGATCAACTTTGTTGTGTAGCCAATGAGGTACATAACAAAAGTGAGTTTTTGTATGATACTGGAATCCCTACTGATGCCATATATGATTACTTGTAAAATCAGTTTATAATACATCAATTTTTTTAGTAATATTAGAAAAATTTACATGGAGGGGTGATTTTTGGCACATAATTTTTAAGTGTTGAAACTGTCTTTGCTTTAAGTTAAAAAATCTGTAGCCAACTTGGATGACTTTTACTCACAAAGAAAATCTCCGAATTCAAAAAATAAATTAGTAGAATGATTCAGGCAAAAAAGAATAATAAAGTTTAGTGCTTCTTATAGGATAGTGAAGTTATAATATTAATATATGATGATGCTTACTTTTTACTTTCACATTACAATTGACTTAAGATAACACAACTAAAAAAATATGGAATACATAAAAAGATTTTTTTTTTTTTTTGTTTTTTGAAAACTGCTAACACTTAATTGTCAAATGCAATGGGCGGAGGGAGGGGGAAAGAGGCAGATTTTAGTTTCAAACATTCCCAGTTTTCTATTCCATTCCCCATCTCTTTGTTTTGAATTGTTTTCCTATGCTTACAAAAATATTTTTGAACTATTTTGATTGTTAGTATGTAATGCTGCAATATAAAAAATAATGCAAAAAAAAAAAAGACATATTGAATCTTACCTGAATGGTTTTTTCCATTAGGAATTTGAGCCTGAGAAGTAATACTGTCATCAGTACCATTAACATGGACATCTTTATTTTTCAGTGAACTTTTCATATTCATTTTAATTTCATCACCAACAGATTTTCCATACAAACTCTCAATTCTTTGCTGAACCAAAGATTTAGTTCCATCAGTACTCACTTCTTTAGCCAATACTAGAGAGTCACAAGTGGCATGTCCATTTGTCATAACCTTAGTGCACACTGTCCTCTCTGAGTGTCCATTGCTCAGAGTAACTTCAGTGGTGTATTTAATACTTGATTTGATAGGTATCTGAATCTGTTTGCTGACTGTGACACGCTTTGATTCAGTGAACACACTCTGCATTGTGCCATTGCAATCCGACTGACTACGGGAGTACCGGTGGTTTTCGTATGCCTCTTTGCGGCTTGTGTCAGCTAGCATGCTGGGTTCCAGACTGGACTTTCTGAAGGAAGAGCGGGCAGGACTGTTGTCTCGGCTGCGACAGAAGCGGCCGTAGTTGGCGTAGCCGTTAATGGCACAGCTGATGCTCACGTATGAAGGAAGCTTGATTTCTGCAACAGTATATTCTTGTTTGTCAGCAACTTTACAACCATTGGTGAGCGGACGTTGATCAAAGGAGTCCCTGAATTGGATATATATTTCAGTAATGTATACAATATCAAAGGAGCTTTTAGGTATTGTCTTAAAAGATTTGACAAATTAAAGTTGATCTGAAATACTGTGATTTATTTCAGAAGAAATATTTATGCTAATAAAATTATTACGTTATTTAGTTACCAAATTCTGATCTGCTTTTCTGTGAATAAGATATTTTAAATAAATCCAGATTTGTAGCTTAATTTTGAACCAACAGGAGCTTATTTTAAATATAAATATCAAAAATGAAAGGGTAAAGAAATATTTTCAGAATTATATATATTCTAGATACAATCATTTTTCTAAAAGCATAATATGAGAGACAAATTAATGACATTAATCCAATATATATTAAAAGAATTTCTATCAAGAACTTATCATCAAGCACTCATATTTATAAAATCAAGCACATGGGATATATTGATTTAGGAGACTGTATAGCATTCAACAGTCTTTACACTTTTACAAAACATACAAACAAAAATTATTCTTTAGCATCATTAATATTGATGGTTTAAATGTGTTTCTAGCCACCCATCTGGTATAGTGGTCAATGAAATGTAAATTGTTGGAAATTTTTAAAAAGTCATTAGTATTTAGAATGTCTTTTAAAACCGGCTGGGTGGTGTGGTTGGTTTGTCGCTGGCCTTCTACACCCAAGGTACGATCCTGTCCCAAGTTCGTGGATTTTCATGATGCAGAAAATCGACAGCGGCCATGTTGTATGATTATACGGCATGTGAAAGATCCCAAGAGTGTCTGTTTGGCTTGGATGCTCTCTGCAAAATTAAATCCTAGTACAGGTTTGCATTGCCAAGAGCTCAGGTGCGTCAAAATTGCTTGCTGTAACCGATATCGCCTATATGGTGCAGAGCGAAAAAGTGAAACCAGCTCCTGGGGAATGCACTAGGTCTGCAAAGATTTAAAATACCAATGCACAGCCCCATAGGAAAAAAAAGTCTTTTAAGGAAAACTAATGATAGAAGCAAAATTATTTTATGAAAAGCACACTGAATGAGATTTTCAATTTTATTTATTCACTAATAATTTTTTATTTTATAAGAAAATTATAAACATGCGTGTACATAGTTACTATTTGAAAGTGATGGTTTTAAATATGACCACAAGTATATTTTGATATTTCATATAAGTATATAACAAAATGTACCAATTGTTATGATAAGCCCAAATTTCAATGAAAATGGAAAAACAAAATTTAACCGAGTTCAACATCATTAAAAAATGGCAAAGTAATGAAAGCTTAGATATTAAAGATTTCAAAACATTATCCAATAAATAAAATCAATATAACCTATCCAGATCATTTAAAATTGAAGAACGTTCAAATTCATCAGCTATCTCGATGATAAAAATGGGCGAACCTGCCCAATAATGAAGTAGGCTTGTATCAAGTTTAGTATGACAACAGCTACCTAAAAAATCCAGAAGCTGGAAGATTGATCCTGAAATCAGACAGGATAGTAAAGGACATTATCCTTAAAGAAAGAAAAAAAAATTGAAACTTCCTCCAAGATGTCAAAACAAATTTTGTAAGACAAAATCAATACATTCATGAGAAACAGAAAGAATTAATACCACCAAAATGCATGAAATTATTTTATTTATAAATTACTATTATTGCTAAGCAGTCACATTACAGTTTTTAGTGCATTTTTTTAAAATTCATATTCATAAAAGAATATAACAGTAATAAAAATAAAAATTAAGTCATTTCCCCCAATTCCGTAAGAGGACACAGTACAATCCAACTAACAAATATCGGTCAAAAAAATCAAATTTAATTTTTTTTAGCTTAAGTTATTCTTTATATATTTTTTTATAACCTGACAAAATTTGAAAGCTCTAAACTAAAAAAAACACAGAATTATGACAGCTTTTGCGGTTTTTTTTTTATTCACATCCCCATGGCAAATCAAAACTTTAAACTCACTTATCTGGGAAAGATAAAATAACTAGTTTGTCTTCATTTAAAATGCTATGGCTTTTTTTCCCATTGTGCCTAATGCTTTGAATTTTTTTTACCTATTGCTAATAGTACATGTAACAAAAGTTGGTATGCATTTTTGAATCAAAGCAATACTTATTTTTTTTTAAATAATTTAACTCAGAATTTGCACATTTTTTAAGGAATTTTCAATACGCATTCATAAAAAGAAGTATTGTATGAATACCAATCATGTCATCACAAAACCCATACCAACTATTGTTATGCATAGTTTGAGGTACTTGTAAATCAAATTTCATGCTTGTACGTAAAACTTTTGTAGATGGAGTAGCATTTTAAAATCACCTCACAAATTTGAAGTTTTTTCCTTAAAAAATTAAATGCCTAGCTTTTTATGAAATTTTGAGCACAAAATCTGTTTTACATAGTATACACACGTAGGAGACAACCAAAATTTTTTTGAAAATCCTTAAATTAAAAATTTTTGCTTAAATCTTACCATGTCCCCTTAAAAACATCCCTGAAAAGATTAACAGATATATCTCTTATAACTGACATTTGCTAAATTTCAATATTATGCCATAATAACATTTCAAGTCAGGTTTAATAATCAATGTTTATTTTAATTTATAATACATTTTCTGATCAGATCCAAGCTAATTCCCATAAAATAAATTTGGAAATTGTGATGCTAATAGTATAAAATCATTTGCATGCAATCTTATAATTTAAAAGAAAAATACCATTCCATTGAATAAAATAAGAAAAAATCAATATGATCTAACCAAAACTTCCTAACAATAAAAAATCAATTTTTAATGGCTATCTTTTTATAATAATTAAATTTATAAGGAAAATTATAAAATACCATTGATATTTGAAAGAAAATTAACTCAAGCACCCTGTATTTCCCAATCAACTATAATTTTCAATTGTTTCTGGAATCCTTGTCTTTACCCCTAGCATATATTTTCAATTTAAAATCTTTAAATGAAATATGAAATGAAGGAAACATAGGTTATTAAAAAAGAAAACCTCAATGGCAATTCCTCATGAAACAAGTCTCCATTTCTGGATTTATCCTGGACGGATGTCGCAACACCATTGCTATGCAAAGTGCACTCTGAAGCTGTGATGTCTTTACCAACAAAGTTGTCAGTGGCACTTGCTTCAAAATCTAAGGAGCATGCCCCAATGGATTCGACGGAGGCCATCTTCTGATAAATTTTGAGCATCTGCTGGTCATGGAACCCTTTACTGGACAAGTTTAGCGTATTAGGCGGTTGTACTCTCTTCAGAGTACAGCTAGAAAGAAATGTTAGTGACAGAAGAGTTAATGGTTAGAATTATTAATTGAAGAAAGCATATGAGCGAGTCTCATGGTGTTAATAAAAATTGCAACAGAAAAAATTAGAAGTTCATTAAATAGCATTTAAAATTATTTTGTTAAAACAAGTACTGCTGCTTACATGAAAAAATTTGTTTAAAAAGTCAATTTGTACAGAAATATATTTTTAACTCCAAACTGACAACAAATTTATCATTTGGGATTTTAAATTTCACAAGTGATGTTAATAAAATTATTATAAAAATTGGAATTATTTTAATTAAGTCACAACATGATTTAAGTTAAAGATTTATAATTTAATATTGAATTAATAATTTAAGAAATTTTTACACAATACACATGTAAAAATATATAGAGAAAAATGAAAATTTTCAAAATAATGCAATGAACTAAAATCAACAATAATGAATTAAATTCAAATGATCAAAAATATCACATGCAAAAGAAATGCTTGATCAGTTTCCTAGCCTTTTTAAAATACACATAAGCTTGATTCAGACACAGAGTAAAATACAAAAGAAAATAGACTTACCAACATTATACAACATGCATCTCAAATATAGTAATTATAAAAAAAAGGTTTATAATTATTCTTTAAGAAAAAATATCCAACTGAATATTTAAAGATAACTTATGCATCCAAATAATATGAGCTCAACTGATATGAAGTAACAAATTGTAAAAATTGTTGGCACCATGAAATGACCTTAAATAATAAGTAAAACCTTTCTTTGAGCATCATAGCTTTATTACAGAGACTTACAACTTCTCTTACACAATTTCTTTCCCATAAAAATATGCAGTTACAACATTATTAAATAAAAAATGTTATTTACTGTATTAATTAAAAATTAATATTAAATTTTTTTTATATATATAACAAAATTGATTCTAATATTTTTGGCAAAAAACAAACAAGGGGGGAGGGGGTAAAAAAACTGAACAAAAAGAAATTAAATTGAAAAATTAAAGAGTTAATAGACAGTGAAAGTATAAATTTTCAAGAGAAAGAATATACTGAAACTACACAATCAATTATCCATTTCCTAAAATTATTTTAAAAACCATTGAAAATATAAATACCATTTCTCAAATTAAATCTAAAAGAAATAATTAATCATAATGTTAAAAAAAAGTAACAACTGCTCATTCAAAATAAAAATCCAAAAATATTTAAGTTTAAACAAATTTGGTTTCTCCAAAATAAGTTTTTTTTTTCTTTTTTAATTAATAAGGATTCTAATACTCACAAATTTTACTTAATGATGTTAATGAAAAAAATCCATATTTTTTACGACACATTTCTCTAATGATAAGCAAAGAAACATTTATCTTTCAAGAGCATCAGGAACATTACATAATTATTAAGATTTAGACTTGTTTAAATGAAATTAAAAAAATTTCATTTACACTAATTAACAAGTAACAGTTATAACTAAGCAGTTTCAATCTACCGCCAAACACTTTCATTAGTAATCAAAGGGCCAGTCCTCAGCAAAAAATAGTACCTGATATCAACATCTTCAGAAAAGGGCACAAAATCCCGATAAGAAAGTATTTTGAGTACATTAATGATTTTAACATGGAGCATTTCCACACGCACAGCCATCTCGGGAGCCTCTGAGCATGATGCGCCCACTGAGAGAAAGCTAGAGTGCAATGAAATTGTGTGGGGTTGCCTTGGCAGAGATGATTTGCCCACACACATGCTGATGGAAGAAAATTTCAATTGGGGGCAAGGTCATTCCTCACCTCCAGTTTCACTTTTTCAAAAAATCAATCAAAAATGATACTCCCTACTGAGATGCTTTTACCCTTACTATGATCCTGACAGTCAAACCTTAAATGGAAAAGTTTTTGGACTCTGAAGGTCTAATTAAAAACTTCTTTTAAATCTATTTGAAATGAATTTATTTGCATATGAAATTTATCGGATTGTTTACAAATTTTTGAACTTTAATAAAAGATTTAATATTCAATAGTCTCCAAATTTTTAGGTCCAGGAATTTTATTAATATTCAGTATCTTATTTTTATTTTTGGTCTATAGAAAATAAATTAAAAAAACAAAATGTAAATTTCTGAAGGGGAAAAAAAAACTCCCAACTTTTTAAAAATTTTTTGTTACATAAATAAAAAATTTAATTACCAGAAAAACTGTATGAAACAAAATTTAACATTTTCATACACTTAAAAAGAGAACGATAATTTAACTTTGTAACGGTTACATTTAAACTCTGACTTCCCTTGACAAATAACGACACCCAGGTGGCGCTACTTGTTCTTGGGGTAAAAGAACGTTTTTCCTGAGATCTTGTTCCGCCGGATGGTCCCCAAGCCATGGATACACGTGGAGTCAGGGAAAGCCTTTCCCTCCTTTTATGTCTCATTCCTACACTATGTATTTTGTTTGTGTGTGTGTCTCCTTGTGTTGTGGAACTTCATGAACATTAAAAATATCTTGTTCCTGTAACCATGAAAGGCTGCATTACTTAATCTTTCACAACATGGGAGCATTACAATGGCTGCCCAACGTGTTTTCTTTTACCGGCATTTTGCTTTCCTTCGACAAGTAACCACGTGTATAAATTGTTATGTGTGTGTCGCCCTGACACTAAATGTGAAAGTGCACGATTTTATTGGAAAACCCAAAGTGAACGTGTTATGTGTGTGTCGCCCTGACACTAAATGTGAAAGTGCACGATTTTAATGGAAAACCCAAAGTGAAAGTGTTATGTATGTGTCGCCCTGACACTAAATGTGAAAGTGCACGATTTTATTGGAAAACCCAAAGTGAAAGTGTTATGTGTGTCTTGCTCTGACACTAAATGTGAAAGTGCACGATTTTATTGGAAAACCAAAAGTGAAAGTGGTATGTGTGTGCCAGAGGAAAAAATCATTGATAGTGTGTTGAGTAAAAAGTGAAAATATCTTAAGTGAATTCATCTTATGTCATTTAAAATGCGCGAATGGTGCTTGCAACATATATATATAATCTGATCTTTTAAAGAAAAAATCTCTTTCAGAGATTGTGTGGTTGAAGAAAACGAAAAATTAAATCTGTGAGTAGATGCAACAAATCTTTTGTAAATAATATTGAAGAATGTGATTATGTATGTTTCTTAAAATATTAATATATATATTTTGTTTCAAATAATTTAATATTCTTGTTTATTCTTATTTCAATCTGCTGTTGAAAATACCTTTGAAATTTAAATTGTGAAAGATCATTTTTGCTTTCAAACAGAAGCAACTTGTTTAACAATATTCATAAATATATGTGTGTTTTAAAATAATTGCTATATAATAATTTGCTACAAACAATTGCTATATTGAGTAAATGATGAAATTCTTGGTTATAATTATTGTAAGTCAAATAATTTTTTTTTAAAAAAAAAGTTCAAATATTAAAAAGAAAAGAAGTATATGAGTATCCACTTCCTTTTTCTGTGCTTGTGTTAGTTTTAAACTATGATTCATCCAGAAAATGTGATATGCTGAATAAGCAAATAAATAAAATAGGGAGTAGACAGTTCAAGGTTGTTTGCAAAATGTTCATTATGACTGAGTTCTATTGATTTTTTTTTAATTATTATTATTATTATTATTATTTTTTTTTTTTTGCTGATAGAATAATAAGCATATTTTAAGTGTTTGAAGGTATTATGGTATATTTTGGATAAATGAATGATCATTAAGGATTTTCACAATCAATTAATTATTTACAATTGTCATTATTTAAAGTGTATATATATTGGGTACTTTGAGAATTTCATATTCCTAATTAAGATTCACAGTGTGGTATATTTAGCCTTTAAATGTTTTTCATGTAATAAGTATATACTTTTAGCATAGCATAACATGTAGTGACAGTTTTTTCAATGTGCTATTGTGTCTCATAATTAACTTTATATTTTGATACACAGCTGAGTTTGTGGAAATTTATTTAGATTTTCACGGGATCTTTTTATATGTTATGAAATGTTTCTCTTATTTATGTTTTTTTCCCTACAGGGAAGGCAGTTGTTAATGAGTAGCTAATATGTAATAATTGCTTATTGGGATAACTAACTTAATTTACAACTTCCAGTATACATAAAAAACCTGAATTTAGTTTTCTTTAAGGGATAAATATGGCTTTCCTCTCAAAGGGAAAAAAGATAGACCTCTATAATTTAGGATTTGAGCTACGAGTGGATGTAACTTCAGATGATAAAATCATCGATTTACGTGAGAAAATCACTTCATGCTCATTCTTTAAGGATAATGAGCAGTTTGTGAAAGAAATGCTGGATAACATTGTTGATGAACGTAAAGCGCTTGAAGATGAAGCCATAAAGAAAATAGAACAGGAAGACAAGTGTCTAGCTGAGCAGGGAGCATTTGAGCTTGAAAAGCTTAAATTACAAGCAAAAAATCCTCTACCGTCCTTAGGTAATGCCCCTCAAATGGATTCTAGCCCCATGAGGCTCGACCTGAAAACAGTATTACCCACATTTATTCCTGATAAAGATGACATGTCATTGTTCTTAACAGTGTTTGAAAGACAAATGAAGCTTTTAAATGTACCTGCGGATTTTTGGGTATCACACTTAATTGGAGTCCTTCCAAGTGATATTCTCAGATTAATTGCTAGAGAACCAGAAGAGATGTTTAAAAATTATGCCCACATTCGCAATATTTTATTACAAAGGTTCAAACTGACAGCTGACCGTTTCAGAGTTCTCTTCAGTAGACATCAGAAACAGGACCATTCCACGTGGAAAGATTTCTTTTTTGAGCTCAGAACCTTCTTTGAAGGTTGGCTAAAGGAATTAGAAGTCAACTCTTTTGACTCGTTGAAAGATCTCATCATTGCAAATCAAATTTTTAAAAAAATGTAGTCCCGAGTATAAGAATCACTCCCTTGACAGTTGGTAAAAACTTAATGATCCAGTCGTGTTAGCTGAAAAGCTGGACTCGTATGAAAATGTTAAACTTCCTTCTCAAAAACTAACAAAACTCCCCAAACCACCAGAGCTAAATAAACCTCGGTTTCCTAGAAACACAGGTAATCCGGAGTTTGGAAAGTCTAATTTATTCAAAGTTGAAAAGAATGTTTCCGGTAACCACAACAGTACTTCTGTTAACTCTAGCTACATGCCAGCACGAAATATTAACACTGGTTGTCACCCACCTATTTCTTGTTATGGTTGTGGCAACCCTGGATTTATTAAATCAAAATGTCCAAAATGCTTACAAAAAAAAAGAGACTGCCTCTGTCAATGCCATACAGATGTGCACTTGTCTTACCACTCCAGTAGCTCTACTTGACATTCAAGTTTATGAAGCTACAGGCACAGTTTGTACTGATACAGGAGCCAGCCAGTCAGTTGGGGGAGAATTAATGTTTAAATTTTTAAAGAATTGTGGACAAAAATTCACAGAGTTTCACCTTTCTATGTATTTAGCTGATGGTCAGCAATCCACATCCCTTGTTCAAAAAGCTAAAGTGCCAATCACCATAGGTGGATGAACTTTCCAAACCGATTTAATTTTTTTGCCAAATGCAAAGGGTAACCGCACCCTTCTAGGTGTTGACTTTTTAAGGACATCAGGAATCGTAATGGACATGCGTAATAATTTTTGGTATTTTGGTAACAAACCAAGCTTCAAGATACCTTTCTCAAAAGATGTTCCTTTTCCTGTAGACGACAGCACTGCCAAAATAAATAGTAGTTCCTGTCCTGCAAATTCAATTCTTAGTGATGTTCCATTACAAATCAAACCTGTTGATGAAACTGAGATCGATTATCTCCATTTATGAGAAGGACAGGCCCTGAATGTAGAAGAAAGAAATTATTTGATGGTGCTACTTAATGAAAGTAACGATGTTTTCAGACCTGGGGGAGAACCAACTCCATTCGTGAAACACTTTATAAACACAGGTGACCACCCACCAGTTTCAACTGCACCTTATAGATTATCTCCAAACAGAAAAGAACTCTTAAGGAAAGAAATTGATAATTTTTTGGCTAATAATATTATAGAAGAATGCGAGTCCCCATACGCAGCTCCAGTGGTTTTAGTGCCCAAGTCTAATGGATCTGTTAGGTTGTGCATAGATTATCGTAAATTAAATGCGATTACTATACCTGACAAATATCCCCTGCCCCTTATGGATGCTCTTTTACATGATGCAAAATCTTCTGCTTTTATGTCTACCCTTGACTTAAAATCCGGTTATCATCAAGTAGAGGTTAATCCAGCGGACCAGGACAAGACTGCATTCGTTTGCTCTTTTGGTACATTTAGGTACAAAAGAATGCCATTTGGACTTCGCAATGCCCCAGCGACCTTTCAGCGTCTTATGGACCAATTTCGTAATGGATTGCCAAATGTAAATATTCTGGTGTATTTAGACGATATCGTTGTGTTGTCTGAAACGTTTGAGCAACACATTGAGGACTTAAGAAGGGTCTTCGACAGACTTAAAAAATTTAAATTATGTGCTAACCGAGAAAAATGTAAATTTGTTTGCTCTCGTGTAAAATACCTTGGATTATGGATAACTCCTAAGGGAATAGAGGTGGATCAAGATAAAACTGCAGCGAAACAAAACATTCCTTCTCCGAGAAATCTAAAGCAGCTACAGTCATTTTTACAGACCTGCTCATGGTATAGAAAATTCATCCCGAATTTTTCAGATATTGCTAGACCCCTTAGTAACTTGACAGAGAAAAGTACTGCTTAGAAATGGAGGAAAATTGAGCAACAAGCTTTCCAGACCCTCAAGCAATGTTTAATAACCCCGCCAATACTGAAGCAAGTTGATCCTAAAAAGCCTTTTATCATCCGGACGGATGCAAGTAGTTACGCCCTAGGTGCAGTTCTGCTACAAGGAGAAAGTCCCGCCAATGAACAGCCAATAGAATATGCCAGTAGACTCTTAAGCTCTGCTGAGAAGAATTACTCGACAACAGAACGAGAAGCCTTGGCTGTAGTCTGGGCCCTTAACAAATTTAGAGGGTATATTGAAGGTGCAGAAATTACAGTGGCATCCGACCACCAACCATTAAAGTGGCTGATGAGCTTAACATCTCCAACCAGAAGATTAGCCCGTTGGGCACTTCAAATACAATCTTACAATCTGAAGATTGATTATTTTCCCGGAAGATGCAATGTTATTGCAGATATGCTTTCTAGGCCAGCGTCTAAGGACGAAGAAATTTGTGAATTAAAAACTATCATTATTGATTTCCCGACAAGAACAGCTAATGAACTAAGAACAGAACAATTGAAGGATCCTGAGTTAGAAAAGATAATTGATTGCTTTGAAAACCCCAACAAGGGAGTTGACATTGCCAATTGGACTGGGAGAGGGTACGTGATGAATCAGGGAGTACTATACCGGTACTCACCTCATGTTGAAGTCGATGAAGCTCAACTAGTTGTCCCTACTCACGAGAGAGAGAAGATATTAAAATTGCACCACGATGCTCCCACCGCTGGACATTACGGAGCTGAATGTACCTTTTCTAGAATTTCTTCAAAATATTATTGGACTGGTATGAGGAAATTTATTGCCGATTATGTGAAGAGCTGTTCAGAGTGCATTAGATATAAAGCCACAAACCAGAAACCTGCTGGTCTTCTGCAGACCCCTGTTCCAGCTCAACGATTCGAGAGCATAGCTATTGATCTTTTTGGTCCTTTACCAGAAACGAGAGAAGGTATGAAGTGGATATTCATAGTGGAAGATTACACAACAAAATGGGGGTAGAGTTATTTCCATTAAAGCAAGCTACTGCTAAAGAGTGTGCTGTAACACTTCTAAATGAAGTCTTCCTAAGGTACGGCGTACCCCGTCGACTAATATGTGACAATGGGACTCAATTTGTAAGTGCGGTAATGCAGCAGTTATGTTATGTCTTGGATATCAATCAAAGTCTCCTTCCCGTATATCACCCGCAGGCAAATACAGTAGAAAGAAAAAATAGGGACTTGAAACCTCGCTTGGCAATGATGGTAGGTAACAACCATACATTATGGATTGAAAAGCTACCAGCTATTAGGTTCGCATTGAATACTGCAAAATGTGAGTCCACAAATCACACGGCAGCATACCTAACCTTCGCCAGAGAATTACGAACTTTAGACCAAGTAAATACTGATCTACGATCTGTCATCCATAACGATAATTTTGTACCTGAATTTGCACCCTATTTAAAACGCTTTGAAGGATATATGTCACAAATTAAAGAAAATATTGAGAAGAGTCAAGATCGTCAAAAAACATCTGCTGACAAATCGCGTAGACCAAGTCCTGACTATAAAGTTAATGATCTAGTATGGGTACAACTGCACCCATTAAGTAAAGCGAGTCAAAACAGGAGTGCCAAACTGATGCCCAGGAGAGACGGGCCATACATTGTGCTATCCCAGAGATCCCCCACCACATTTGTAGTAGCTAGTTGTGACAAACCTGACGAACCTTTAGGTGTCTATCATGCATCAGCTTTAACACCTTTTCTGAATGTCACACAGACCCAGTCTCATGTAGTACCTCTCAGGAGAAGAGGAAGGCCTCGCAAACAACCATTGATTCCTAGAGGAACTGCTGGAGAGAATGCCATATTGTCTGATAGTACACCACCCCGCCGAGACGGTCTTCGGCGGTGTAGGGGGAGAATGTAATGGTTACATTTAAACTCTGCCTTCCCTTGACAAATAACGACAGCCAGGTGGCGCTACTTGTTCTTGGGGTAAAAGAGAACGTCTTTCCTGAGATCTTGTTCCGCCGGATGGTCCCCGAGCCATGGATACACGTGGAGTCAGGGAAAGCCTTTCCCTCCTTTTATGTCTCATTCCTACACTATGTATTTTGTTTGTGTGTGTGTGTCTCCTTGTGTTGTGGAACTTCATGAACATTAAAAATATCTTGTTCCTGTAACCATCAAAGGCTGCATTACTTAATCTTTCACAACATGGGAGCATTACAACTTGAAAATATTTGTTTTAATTGCTTGAAAATATTTAATTAAAAATTTCCTGGGGAAATGAAAAGAATTTATCACATTGTAAATCTCCCTATAAAACAATTAGAAAGAAACAAATGATTTTTTTTTTTAAAGTATAAAACATATAAAGACTCCAAGGGGAAAAAATTATATTATAATTTAAAATCATTTCTTTTAATAAAAAAAAAATAAATAAAAATTGGAAGTATAAAAATTAATTACTGCATAGTTGATCTAACATCACATGATACAAAACAAATTTTGAGGTAAAAGTAAAAGGCTTAAAAACTATCTTAACCCATATCATCCCCATTCAGATGCCCTTTATAAAAACCAATAAAATTTGACAACTCAAACAAGCCATAATTTTTCTATAAAGCCTATACATATCTTGATATGTTTTATACATATTTTGCTATTCCTTTAGCATAAATTTTTTAGTTAGTATAAAAAACTTCATAATTACCTATCTTCTAAAACAGATGAGAGACTAGCATTTGAACTTCTACTAATGGGCAACTTAAGAAGATAACTTATATCAGCTGAGTGCCTCAAGCTCTGCTGTGAAAGAAAGCAATTATGTGTGCTTTATCAAAGTCTTCAATAATAAAAAAGACAAATACAATATAAATACTCACACCATAGAAAATGGAACAGTAATAATAATATGCTATCCAGCTCTTTCATAAAATTATCAAGTGTTTTTAAACTTTACTTAGCAACTAAATTTTATGTTTTCAAATGATACACACAAAAAGAAATAAGTACAAGAGAAAGATAAATGAATTATTAATACAAATTTACTTTGTGTAATAATTTTAAAATTATTTCTTAGAAAAACAAAATAAAGTTATTTGAAATTTCTCAAAAAATATAAAACATTAAAACAAAATTTTTAATGAAATACAAAGATTAATAAATATCAATGAAACTTTAGATGTAACTGATCACAAGTTATTCAAGCATGTTTATTTTGAATTTTATAAATCATTCTTTTTATTATATTATGGTAGCCTTCTTTTAATCTAATTATTTAAAATTTCATAGAAAAATTAAATTAAACACCGATAGGTATATTATACTGCATAAACAAATAAAACTTGTACATAACATTCTTTATTGAAGTTAAAATATCACACATGCAAAAACCTAACATCTTACTAGCACGTCTTACTAGCAGCTCTAAATATATATAAATACTTAGATAATATTTTGCACCAATCATTATTTGGTTTTTCCTTTAAATTTAAACAAAAAAAATTTCCTTTTTTTTTATATTTGCAATATTTAAAAATATACAATCAATTTTAGTACAAGAGGTACATTACTGTCAATTACCATTATTGTATAAACATACAACAAATATAATTGACATTATTGATATACAAACAATGCAACTTCATGCATTTTCTTAATGAATTTAATATATAAAGAAAACTCATATTATAAGTAAACTCAAACTATCACTTTATACAGGAGCAGATAGTAAAATATGCTGACAAGAAAAATATGTATTTAAATAAATGTTTAAAATTTACACAAATATCAAACTGAGTGATTATTAAAAAACAGTGAATTTTAATTAAGAGTCTCTTCTAAAATGAAATTAATTCATTACAAAATGTGTATTCTTAAATGTTTTCAAATTAAGAAATTCATATTCACTTTTTTACCTTATTTGTTTTTCAAAAGATCCTTTTTAATTCCTCTCTCTCATACATTCTCCTTTAAACAAAGCCATTTATTGAAAAATAAACAGTTTTTTAAGAACATTTACATTAGTCTTTTTACTAAATTCTGATTAAATTTCTTTCCCAAATATTATATTTGGGAATGTTATGATAACTTACTCAGGAAATAGTTCAAAATAAAATCTTTTATATAAACTAAAAGGGAACACCTTGTTTTTAGTTTCTGAGGAAATGTTTTCAGCAAAGACATTTCCATTTAAATTCCCCAAATTGCAGAAACCTGTTCCTCATCAGAATCTTATGTACTGTTGAATTCACTTGTCACATATTTTAGAAATCAGCAGTCGATTTTCAATTTCAGAAAATATAAATTTACCAAATACATTAACACAATATAATTTTAAGAATTCTTTGAATTTATAATTTTTTTTATGTTGTGCAGTCAGATAAAATGAGAACATTCATAACTAAAAATAAAGTGCTAGTAAAATGAGCATTAAAATAATAAAACAGTATATATGTGTGTGTAAGTACAGTATTTTTAAGCAATATGCAAAGACTTGCATATTTAAATATTTATTTTCACTATCTTGAATAACTTTGAATAAAAAATGTTTCTTTTTAACCACAAGTTAGGTTAGTAAATTTTGTCAGAACTTTTTTAACATGTTAGCAATAACACAAGTACATTTAATACAATTGTGAAAAATGTATTAAGTTCTGTTTATAAAGTGCTTTTCATTAAAGTAAGTTTTAATAAAACTGTCAAACATTTATAATAAATCTTGCTTAAAAGTTCTTTTAAAAAAGTAAATTTATATATATGTATTGTGCTTATTTAAGAAATTATACACATTTTTTGTACTTTTCAAAATTAAAGTTTGAGTTTCAAAAAATAAAAAACAAGTGGATCTATGAAAACAGGATGAAAAACAATTCATAAAAATGTAAATAAAAAAATTGAAGGTGTGAAAGGATTATTTAATTTTAAGAGAAGTATTTTCCATCCATAAGTACAAAAAAAGTTGTATGAATACATTTGCAAATTGTGTTATATATGACATGCGAATGAAATACATAATAGTTAAAAATTTTAAAAATTATTTCTAGACTTTTATCTAAAATATAATAATGAAACATATAATTTGGCATAAAAAAAAGTATGACAAAAATAAGATATAGGTTGGTCTAGAATTTCTAGAAAACTCTAAAATAAAACCTGCAGATACTTAAAAAAAATTCTCCCTCTTTTTTTAAAATAAGATATATTAATTTATTTTTCAGCCATATTTTTCTGAAAATAAAGGTATTGGCACCATTTACTTTTCTTCATTTTTTCAGGTATGAGATATCAAAAATTCTTTGATTTAAAACTTTCTAAAAATTAAATTTTAATAAAAATTTATTTGAAATAGTTTTGTAGTAGTTTTCAGATGTTCATCAATTTTAAATTACTCATTCTTCAACAACAAAGTTCATATATGAATGTCAAGAACAAGTTGTTAAAAAGTATCAATTCAAATAAATATGCTTTTTTGGGGGGGGGGGAGTATATTTAAAAAAAGAAATTCATTCCCAATAACGAAATGTACTTGTGAGAATTCACTGTACAAGCACAAAAACTATGAAGAAGCAATCTTACCACATTCTCTGCTTTTCTTTGTTTGCAAAAATGAAATATTGGTGATGAAGCTCTTCCATGATCCTACAAATTAAAAAACATAAATTGATCACTATTACTAATTGTGCATTTAGACTATAAAGTATTTGAACTATTTTACTTACAAATATATAAATGTACTATTATGTGCTTAGTTTCAAATTTAAAAATAGCATTTTCCAAAATAAAGCTCTACAATAATCATTTTCAAAAAGTCTACTTTTAAAGTAGCTATTGCATAAAAAAATAATTTTTTCAAGAAAGAAATGTTTATTTAAAAAGCAATACAGTAGTACTTCGACTTGCGCACAAATTCGGAATTACGCAATTTTCAAAGCTTGTCAATTTGTCCTCTTTTTCCCCCCTCCAATTTTAATCACTAAAACTCAGGTGCAATCAGTGCCACAGCCTGATGAAATTGATTATTTGATTAAAAAAGTCATTGATCTTTCCAGGAAAATAACTTTAGAAGTGGATGGTGATGACGTTCAAGAATTGCTGATTCCCACAATCAAACAATTGATGAGCTCATGGAAATGCATGAGCAAGAGCAAAACATCGAATAACTTGAGTCTTTAGACCCAGTTCAATCAGAAGATCGTATGACCCCCGGTTGGGAATTTGACAGAAAACTTCAGTTTAATTGAAAAAGTTACAAATTTTAGAAAATACATTCTCCAACAAAGAGTATTTTTTCAACAAAACAAGGAATTAAAAAATTTAGTATGCTACTAGGAAATATTGCAGGAGAAAAAAAAACTTTAAACTGGTGGGCTACTTGTAAAGATTTCTATAAAACCTTCAAAATCAAAATAACATCGGCTTGCGATTTTGTATGAGCGTTATCCAAGATTTTATGAAACATTTTCTTTTCTAAATTTTTTTTGTCTCTGACCCCAAATAAAAACAATTTATGTGTATTTAAAAATGAAACTATACCCAGACTTATGCAAATTTGATTTCAACAGTTATCTCTCAATCTCGCTTATCGTGTATTACTGTATTTAAAAATAGCATTTAATACATTTCACTCAAACCTGCTTTTGTGCGGTCATTTTTGGTGCGATTTTTTTTTGTGCGGTAAATAAAAATGTCAATCAAATTGAACATAATTGACGAAGTTATCAATAAAAAAATCAGTAGGATTGATCGGTCATTTAGTTTTTTCGATTTTTTATATGAGTAGTCCATTTCCAAAACTCTCTATTCGACATTTAAAAAAATACAAAATAATTATGTCATATGCAAGCTCTCTCTAAGAGAACTCTCTGTTTCAAAGAGAACCCGATCATATGACAGATAAAATCTATGCAGGACTCGAACTCTGTCATAAGTTAGAATGTCATTTTCTTGCAATCGATGCCAATTCTGAAAGAACTTCAAAATTCCAAAAGGAGCTTCAGTCGTGCATATCTGGCTACCGGGACATATACAAGCGTTTAGTGAAACAACAGTCGTCGCAAAAACTAATCACTGACTATATGGTACCTGAAAAAAAGTCAACTCTAAACGAGTGCAAGATAGTATCTTCAAGTGACGAAAGCGATTTTGAACCAGTATATCACAGGAAAGTTCGCGTAAATTGTCAGACTGCGAAGGATAATGCTTATACGTTTTGAAAAGTTTTGTATGTGTAAAATAATCACATAATATGTAAATAAAATATTTAAAAATGTTCGCAAGTGTATTTTTTAAATCAGATTCCAAAACGTTTGGCGAAATTCCAGGTATGTACTAGTTATTTCGTAAGGTTTTGAGTTATTTTAAACGTGACACTTTTTTTTATGTGGTCCCTATCCACCGCATAAATTTTTTTTTTAATTGTGTTCCGAAAACTATTTTATAGCTATTCGTTAAGTTTTGTGCAATTTTTTTTATGCGTTTTCTTTTATGCGGTCCCTATCCACCGCACAAAAACAGGTTTAAGTGTATTGAGAGTATTCATACTGAAAACACAGATTTAAACATTGAATACATTTTGAAATAAGATACATGTATTAATATTGTCACTTCTTAAATTAAAATATTTGGAATACTTAAGTATTCTATCTCCTTAAGAGAGATATCTTATTCCAAAAAGAGGGATAATTGGAGTACTTGAAAATTAAGCACAAAATAGAATAAGAACTAAACAAAGATGTTTTTATTCAAATATCAATTTTTCCAATATTTCCTTATTATATCAGCCTTCAGTAATCTCATTATAAACTGATTAAGTATAATCCCTAAATCAATTATTTTTAATTACTTCATAAAATAGATGCAGTAAACTTTATCACAAGAAAGGCTTTTAAATCATCACAGAATAGGTAGAAATTAGCTTAAAGTACAATGATATAAAATAATGAAATTAAAAGTATGCATAATTTTCTACCAAATTGTTATGAAAAAATTATATACATTGGAAATTAATTTTACAATCACAAAATTATATTTATTTTGAATACATAAATATCAATAAACAATACACATAAATTCCTTTAAATATATCCTCTGCCAAATACCTTATGTTATATATATCTCAGATAAGTGGTAAAACGAATTCACACTAAGACTGCAATAACAAGGAAATACCATTTTTTTTCCAGAGCAATAAAATATATTTCTAGTTAATATCTACAACACTTAAATCAAGAAATCAACTCATGCTCAAGTTAAATAAAAGGAAAACTATTCTTAAATAATTACGAGAAAAGAATTCTTTAAAAAAGAAACAAATGTTTTATTCATGCATCATAATAAACACATCAAGCAATAAACAAAGTAAAAAAAATTATCATTACATAATAATAGTCTATTGTGTTTTTCAGGCAGGATTATTATTTCAAAACAAAATCATAACATTTTTTTCTAAGAGAAAACACAGTTCTTGCATTCAAATTTGGTCAATAATTCAAAAACAATTCAAAACCATCTTGAGGAAAGTATGGGAGACAAGAATTTTATATATGAAACAAGAAATGGGGAAAAAACAACACCCCTAATCTACCATGCATTTTTTAAGGTGTTACCCATGCAGAATGTTCTACTACCTGACTAAAGCTAGAAAAAGCACCACTTGTAATTTTGTAATCTGTTTTTAAGTAAGATTCACTCTTGTATGCACATGATCTCGATCCAAGTGAGTGCATAGAAGCAGAGGTCCGAAATTTGCGGCGTTTTGAAAAGTTTTTCAACAAGTGCTTCAAATTTTCGAGTCTTCTCCTAGGTGAGAGACGAAAGAATATTGATCCTTCTGATTTGTATTTGTTGCTGTTTTGGTTTTCATAATTAATAGAATTTTTACTGGCACTGAATGAATTTAAATTGCACTTTGGTGTACTGTCTCTTCTCGAATTGCTTAATGCACAATTGCAGACATCATTACCAGGATGATCACTCAGATCTTTCAATGAGGTGAAATGCTGAACCTTGCTTTTCACTGCTAATTCTATAGAATGATCACTTTTGTCACTGTTTGAAGAAGCATCAGGATCATCACGTGTTGCAAATTCGATAACAATCCACGGATTTTTACCATCTGATGAATTCCTGTGAAATTTTGGCTTGAATTTTCGAAAGAAACTAGACAGGCTGGAACTCCTAGTTTTCTTCCCACAGAAAGCAGACTCTCCATTGGCAGTTACAGGCAAAGTTGAATATTTTTCAATCTCAATCTTCTTTGGGGTGCAAGGAGTGCTGCTTGATGGCAATCTTGTAAGCTTGGGTTTGTCTACATAAGAATGAGTCTCAAATGATTTACGAGATCCAGACAAGGAGGCATTTGTAACGGCTTCAAAATAACTCACTGATCGGAAATGCTGGAAAGACTCGCTTATTTGCAAGTTTGAAAACGAAGCACTGTGAGGTTTGTTTTTTATTTCTGGCCTTAAATTCATCGTCATAGTTTTACTCTTTTGGATATTGAAAACATTTACCAGCTCTTTTATCACAGAAGTTTTAATATAAAAAGTCAACTTTTTAAAAGAAATAAATCTGAAAAAAGAAAGCATTTCAAAATTCATATATAAAGTTATAAGAATTTACTCATAAAACATTTATTGAAAAAACTCCAATGATTTACAATTTTTCACAAATTAATACTTTGGGTACTTAAGTATTATTGCAACAATCACCAACGGTCAAGATAACTTGCCACATTGGCAACTCCAATTTCGCATGTGTTGTATTCGCTGAATTGGCAATCATGTGCTTCATTTTATATAATGTCACCAATAAGTTATGATAATACGCAAGTACCATACTTTTTTTATTCAATGTGTTTAGTTTTTAAGTATATAAAAAAAAATATAAAATTATCAAGACATTCATTAACAAATGATTTTGTTCTATCAAATTAAATGTATCACTGACGCAAACAAAGCACCCAATTTTAACAAAATATTATGTATGCTGTAATGTATATTTGTTATTTTACAGCAAAGCAATTATTTCTTTTTTAAATACATTTCTATACTTTAGTTTTTAAAAATGTTCTCTAGCTAAAACTAAACTTACCATAATAAGGCAAAAAAATTGTTTTGCTCTGATAGAAATAGGCATGTATTAAGTGCTGGCATGTTTAGTCCTATAAATAGCTTTTTATATCCCATGAGTTTTCTTATAGAATAAAATGGTAATTAATAATCAGTGAGCAACAATTAATTTTTTTTTTACACCAAGTACAAACAAAAAACACTGTAAAATATAACAAAAATTACCTTTCATTTTTTTAAAAGAAAATTTAGCACCAATACATTTGAAAAAATGTCTGCCAAAATATATATACATAAATATAACTAAGTTTTAATTACATTTCAAACAAAATCAAATATCTAGCAACTTTATTACTAAAAACTAATAAGTAATTTAAAATTATTAGCTACATATCACAGCATTTGCAACAGTTTTTGATTTAGCTAAAAAAAATTGCTGAAAATTCTTTTGAGAACTTAAAGATTAAAAGCTTCAGCCGGAAGAAAATTTATCACAATAAGAAAATGTCAAACTTATATAAAAATTGTGAAAGTTTGCATCAGTATTGCTCATGGTAAGATTCAAATAATTTAATGACTTTTTACACAATTTGAGGTATATATTTCTCCTCAAAGCAAAGAGGAAATAAAAAAATATCAACTAAATATATTTCATAAAACAAAAAAATATATGCCTTATGAAATGAAAAAAAAACCACCCAATAAACTCCCTATTTTAGTCACATTGGATAGAATGACCACAATCTAGTTCAGAAATACTGTTGCATTAATGAAGATAAAAATGAATAAATACAAAGAAGATTTGATGAACCACAGAACTTACTAAAAAATTAAGATAACAGTTAAAACTTCAAGATAAATAGGAACCAATTTAAGATTGATACACTATTCTTTTTGTACTATCCCAACAATGCCAATGATTAAGATAACTTTAAAGTTAGTAACCTCGACTTCGCATTTGTTGAACACGTTGCATTGGTAAGCATGTGCTTCGTTTCATATAATGTTGGCAATACAGTTGTGATAATACGCAAGTAACTTTAGCTCAATTTTGCAAAATAAATAATCGGTGGCCAATCTTATGTTATAATATTAGTTTAGTATTGTTCTAAATTGGCAAAATTTTGCAACCATTTGGTAGAAAAATCTGTAGCACACCAATATTACATCAGTGCCAATAAATAAATGAATACATATAAAAAGGTCTAGTTCTTTTACAGAAATTTTAACTCTTTAATCAAACAAAATATGGTATACTTGTATATTATCACAACCTATTGGTGACATATCATATGAAGCACATGAATGTCGATTCAGTGCATACGACTCATACGAAATTGGGGTTGCCAACTTGGCGAGTTATCTTGAACGTTGGCAATTGATGCAATAATAAACAAGTACCCAAAATATAATTTTCAAAAATATTTTTTAAAAATAATATTTTATAAGTTAATAATGCTTAAATTCAATAAAATTAGAAATACAATTTATATTCCGATGAGAATCACATTTTACATGAAAAATCAAATTATTTGATACAGAGCAAGAAAAAAATTTCCAAGCTTCTCAAATGCAGATTTAACTCTGAAAATACACCGAAGGTATCTACAATGCAAACCAATGTGTAAAAGTATAAACATGAACAAAATTATAATCTTACAAAATCTCAACATCCTAGCTACAAATGTACGTTGAAAATCAAAAACAATGAATTAAAAAATGCCAAAACAAATACAACCAACAAATACATTTGACGATAAACAATTTTAAAAAACATGCTCAAATGCTGGCAAAACATTCAAAAAGAAACAAAACATTTTATAATGGTGAGAGTTAAAGGTGTAACAAAATGAGTTGCACATACCGGTAAACATTGAAAAACAAAAATCCGTAAATTTTTCAATAGAAGCGTAATCATCACGCTTCTATTCATTAAATAAAACTAAGAAAATTTTCAAATAACTGTAAACAAACTGACTTGGTTTGACGAAATGCTTGTTAGTCAAATTTTCTCATCAATAAATAGCAAGCAACAAAGGGAAAAATACCATTAATCGAGAAACTTCAATCACACTAAAAAATGCATACAATTGTTCATTAAATAATAATAATAATAATAAAAGAAAAAACAAACGATGAATAAATACTTAATATGTCAAAATAGGAAACGAATAAGAACGACTCGTTTAAGTTTAAGATTACCCTACCTTTTTTCACATATCTACAAGAGATCAGTTACATGCGTAACAATCTTGTCATTTTTCTCAAATACATTGACAATTCACGAACTTAAATAACTTTAAACAGAAAATTAAACGGGACAGTAGTGGCGTTCTCAAAACAATTCCATAACATAGAACTCAATATGAGTTAAGTTGAGATGAAATGCGCGAAACGAGAACTGGATCGCTTTTGGATTGCGGGAAATTGTTGCCAGATGTGAAAATTTTGTTGCCAGAGGTCCCATTTGGTAAAACAGGAAAACAGACAAACTTCAGAATTCCTGTTTCTTTTGTATGTGTATTTCAATAATTTTAATACAAATCTGAATTAAAGGGGAAGAAATAATACTGCGTTTTTTACAGGGCTTTGAACCGTTATTTTTTTCAATCCGGTTCAACTAAGAAAATATATCGGTTGAGTTCCAGTTTTCGGTTCAGTTTCGAAGGAATAATTTTATTTTAGGTGTATTCTTATTTGTTCTAAAAATAAAATTCTATCCTAAATAAAAAGATGCAATTCGATCAAAATTTAGAAAATATTTTTTTTTAAATTGGGTACATGATGTGAATTAATACAATTAACCAGCATGTACGAAACGAGCGATGAGTAGAGTACGGCAAGCATAGGCATTGACATCCAATATCAAAATCGCATTTGAGAACTATGCTCATGATTATGTCGATTATGTATATCCCCTCACTTGACGTTCATATCGCGCACTTCACCTAGCAAAATTTAATCTAATTATTAATATATCTTTTAACCTGGTTTACTGAGATGACTTCAGTTGTCTCGTAGAATAAATTTCAAACTTGAAAACAACCTTTCAACCCTAACGTGTAGCTGCAATGGTGGTTTTGGCAGATTCAATCTTATATAATTGGGTATTTTATTTTCTTCCCAGAAATCTAAAGTATTTTGTTTTATATCGAGCCTTCGTACATTGTCAAAATTATTTAAAATGAATTCAAAGTCAATCTCGGTAGATACAAGGGATCTATGTGTTTTCATTGCCAATTCTTTACTTTTTAAAAAAGTCTAAATCGTCTTCATTTTAATTGCTTTCAGTAGAAGATTGTGTTTCCTCGTTTATACGATTGTAATTAATTTTTCTAAAAACTCTAATTTCTTCCAAATATTCTTTAAGTGTTGCACAACCTGTTACACAGTGGCGTAACAGAGAACATTAGGGACCCCTGCAAAGTCAGGTTTTGTCCCCCTAAGTTGGGTTTTACAAAGAGTAGGTAGGTATTTGGCAGCAGTCAGGCTTTGGGCTCTCTACAATCCTGAGTGCCAGGCGAAGCAGGGGTTGAGAAGGTGTACGTTACGCTACTGCAGCCTGATATATTTAAACAATCAATACAAACATCCATGGAGGATCACATGCTGTGATCCGAAAGATACAGCTCTGACTATTTTTTTTAAAAAATGTCTATATTTTTAGTTCATTCAAATGAATTAAATTTGCATTTTACAAGTAATTTCACGCAAATTTGAAACAGAAAAGTACTATTGAATATCAAAACAGGACATCGAGAAGCAATGTACATACAATGATGATAATTATATGACATTAAATGATATTGACGTTAAATTAGAAAATATTGATAAGAGATGGTTACAATAACAAAATAACTGAAGATATATCGAACCGAAATAAATAGATATATTTTTTTTCCGGTTCAGTTCCGGTTTTCATTCCGACTAAAATAACGGTTTTTTTTGCAGTTTTGGTTCGAAGCCCTGTTTTTTTAGTATTCATTCCTAATCCAGCAACAATAAAAGTACAGATATAAAATATTATAATCCCATCGGCGTACACAAGGGTAGAGTTTGGGGGCTCATCTACCTCATAAAACAACAGATGTTTAATTTTTAACATAAAAATTTCGCCTCGGTGTTTTAGTCTATATTCAAACAAATATTTAAAATACGCCATCAACAACACAAATGAAATGTGCCCAATTATCAATATATAAAGAGTCTCATTTTTGTTGGAGAAAGGATTAAATTTGATATTTTTTCCTTGGGGGAGGAAATCTTTTCTAAAACGCACGTATTTACATAGAAATATATGTTCGATTAAAATTAAAATTTAGATATATTACGCACATGTATATTCTAAAATTAAAATTCTTTCAACAATTTGAAATTTTTAAAATAAATCTTTTTCTTATAGATTCCAAAAGTGAAGTAAGGAATTTTAAATTAATATTCAAAGCATTACACTCACTATCAGAAGTATTTGTAAAATTTTAAAAAATATATATTTCTACACATTTAGTAATGCACAATGTTGTTTTTAATTGGTTGCTCCCTTTAAAAATAATTTGTATAGGATGTTTTATAAACAAAAATATTATAAATTAACAAAAAATTTTCGAAAAGTTATTCCAAGTTTTTCAAATCATTTAAATTTTTTGAATATTTAACTAATATTTAGAAACAGTTTATTTAGTATGAAATCATTATTTATATTTTTCTTTGTTTTACATTTTTGTTTTATGCACAGTTACTTAAAACTAAAATTCATGTAAACTTGTTTTTTTCTGTAAAAAATGTTTCAAAAACCTCTAAAAAATATGACTTATAGAACGCTTTTATATTAAAAAAAATTGCCTTCTTAATGTTGAGTAGAAATTTATTTATTTTACATGTTTTTCATAGTTTGATAAACTTTGTTATAATAAAAAATGCAATTACGTGAAGACAATCTGCACAAAAACCGATAATCAGAGTTTGTGTTTTTATGCAAAAGTGCCAATCATAACGGAGGGGGGGGGAGGCATTTTCTTTTCACATTGGTCTTTTTTTAGCTATTTGTCAAAATTATTTATGTGCTTATATCATTCAAAATCATATTTTTCAATGTTGATTATGACGTCAATTTAAGGCTGAAAAGTGATACTGATTTAGTTTTGAAAATCAGTAAAATATATTTTATGCTAAGGTTTAACCCCGTCTCCCACTACCACCCAACAAAATAAATAAATAAAAAACCAGTGATTAAATTATGAAAGCTTAAAAGAGGAACAGTAATTCTTTTCCATGACTTTTTTATGTACATAAAATTACTTTATTTTTTTTAAAAAAAATATGGAGGTTCTGAATCACTAACTTATATTCCTCTTAAATATATTTTAACATATGTAAGCAGAACATTCTATTCTTTTTGTTTCAATATTCGTTCCGTAGTCATGGGCCAAAAATAAATAAAAGGAACAGCATTTGAAGTGCTCGCTTTGTCTATTCATTTCATGAAACTTCTAATGCCTTTAACAAGCTACAACGTTTTTATTTCCTTGTATTTGCTGCAATGTGAAAATGTAAATATTATGTGAAAGCGAAGCAGTTGTTAAATTACCTCAATCTTTCTTTAAAATATGTACAGGGTGATTCGCTAACAGACCGACAAACTTGCATTGTTCGTAGGGCTTACAGAGAGGACTCAGAACCATATAGGAATGCAGGGTGGCAAATGCCGTAGTTACGACCTATGGTGCAAAGAAGAGAAAAAGAACGAAAAGCAACTCACTAATTGTACAGAAAGCATTTTATTGAAAGGTTGTACTGCAACAAGTGTTCGAAATTATGACCAGAAGTTGTCTGGCACACCTGAAAGTGGAGTTTCCCGAAATTCCTTGCGTTCTGGAAGATTGCTGGTATGTCACGGCATCCTCCCGACAGCTACAGATATTCGAGCAATGAGGTCTTGAACTGAAGTATAATAGGCATCTCGTACATAAAACGAACCAGTTAACTCGTTAAAGAACCATTCTCAAGCAACCTTCTGTTCACAATTGAGAAAGTCGTGATGTGGAACACGCCTGATTGGGTAATGTTCCTGGTACAACCACCGAGCTGCGTGCCCGTTACGATTCGCATCTCCATACACTACCAGCATATCGGTAGTTCCTCGTTTGAAAACCAGTTCATCTTATTACCTCAGGAAATTGATCACAAATGACGACTTCCAACAGGATTGGTGCTCAAGAAACCTTCCGTTCGGCGCCCTCTACCGCAGTACTGCCTGGGGGAATCTTTTAGAACTCTAGTAATTCCATACAGCACCACTGTCAAACTTTCCACACGACTTCTAGTAGTAATGTCGAACACTTGTTGTAGTTGCTTATGCCACCTGATCGACAGTAACATCAGATCAAGGTCCACGAAATTCATCGCGGAATAAGGGCTAGAATTTTACGCCTGTCATTAGCCTAAGCTTTGAGCCCCCCTTCCCAAGAGGGTGACAGTGCGATTTTGCTCACGCAACATGAAAGATGGCGACACCATTCGGACCCAGTTCTCCGATTTGTACTCGGCGGGCATTTGGTGGCATCGGGCATCGAACCCAGGCCTTCCGGTCTGGTAACGATGCTCTAACCACAAGGCTACCCACGGCTTGTTGTAGTAAAACCTTTTAATAAAATGTTTTCTGTCCCATTAATGCCCTTTCAGGTATCTTCCTCGCCACTTGACCGAGGTTTAAAATTTTGAGATTCGTTGCAAAAAGCCCTCGTGTTGCCTTATAGTGCGATATTAACCTAACTCTCCGTCATTAGTTTAATGTGATTCCTTTTATTCAATAATTTAAAGTTAATCCTGTGGAATTTCTACTTTTCTCTATAATAAAATATATTAATATATCTTTAATATAATAATATCTTTTCTTTAAATATAATAAACTACATTTAAAAGAGTATAAACAAAAATACAATATATCTCTTTTTAACATTTAATTTCCCCCCCTCTTTTTGAAAGAATTTTTATGTCCAACAGTGATTTATCCATGGGGTTTGTGTTCTTTAAAAATATTTTCGAAAGTCAAGGCAATGAAATCATATAGAGCCCTACTTCTTTCCTTTTTCTTAACTTTAGTTTGATATATACTTGATTACATTCATACAAATACAAAAATCTATATTTTCAAGGTAAGCAGAAATTCTAGTATTTAAATTTTCTGTTTCCATTACATTCATGAATCATGAATTTAAAATATAGTTGCATACGGTTGATTACAAAATATCATATAAATATACAAACACACCTCACGCAAAATATATTTACATTAATCCTTCTCGTTGAAAGAAATACCTTGAACCGTACATAATTTATTAACTCGGATGAAAAAGAATACCAAAAAAATGAACTTCTCTGGACACAGGAAAAATTCTTCCATTCATTTTTCAATAAAAGGAATGTATCTGAATAAAATTCAAAAGGAAATTCTACCTTTTCCGCAAGAAGAAGTGCGAAGTGAAGTAGAAAAGTATCTTCTTAAACAAGTTAAATTTTATTTTGAACTAATACAGAAATATATTTTTAGATTAGAGAAGATTAATTTAAAATTATGAAATAACACAAAAGAATCAAGCGGCTCATATTGTCAAATGAAGCTTCAAATAAAAAAATCTATATTCATTATCTTAGGACCGAAGAGGTACGCTGATAAGATAGCTTCATGAGAGAAACCCAGGCTTGCGTGTGGGACAACCCGAGCATCAAAATGTTCCAATCGTTTCAGGCTAGCAAGGGCTAAGGCCTTATTCGATGAGGACACTTCGATAAAGTGATCATCCGAAGTCATCTTAAGGATTGTTTTAACTTCATCTACACTAGCCGTTATATTACCTTTTCTATTAAAAAAGGTGATATATTTGAAAAGGTATCCTGTTGTGACATGATAAAATATCGAGAACTAAGAACATTTTGTTGATACTCGATGTGAGGCGTTAGTCGATTGGAAACCTCCGGTCGACAGCGTCGTGAAGACAAAGTCAGGCAAAGAGACAGAGTTTTTAGCGCTGGAGACGATATGCTTTCCGGAACCAAATCTGATTTCTCTGTTATTGTCTCCATTCTTTTTGGAAACACTGATTACTTCCAGTTCCATCACAGGCCCCACCAGGCTACGAATTCTCACACTTTACTAACGTGCCAAGTGTAACCGCCAGACCCATAACGTGCTGCCGGGCACGGTCAAAGGCCGAAGCCAAACAGGATTTCTCGATGTGAACGATTTCCCGTCTAATCATCCGCTACCGAGGCCCTCCACTTCTAGGACGTTTTCGGCACCTCAAAGCTGTTACCGACGGCGAACGCAACTCTTCCACCCTTCTCCTTGCCCAAATAGCATCCCTCGCGAGACAGGGTGGTACTCAAGACCCCTTACAGCTGAGAGCTAGACACGCAGCAAATCCGTATTCATGCACCACCCACCTGTTACTATGTTAAACAAAAAAGAAACTATTTTTGATGTGTAACATCTTTCTTATCGGTTGCTAGATTTTTGTAGGAGTGATTTCGTGAAAAGGGATGGAAATGTGTAACAGGAAGTCGGGGAGCGAGTGCTATTTGATTTGACCAATCAGCGCACTTGGTGGTGTCTCTTCACTACCCTCGCATCGGGGTCCAACTCTAGAAGCCACAGCGTGCTTGGTGGTGCCTCTTCGCTTCCTCGCACAGGGGTCCAACTCTAGTAGCCTTTAAGCCACCAGCCTTTTTTTTTTAACACGCATTTATGCTTCACTTGTATGTAACGAAATCTTTGAACTTGGATTTTTACCCGCTTTAAGAGGTCCGATTAATTTCAAATTCCGCACACTTGTCAAGGACCGATGGCAATACAATAATTTCACAATTTTGTTCCATTATCCTGATCAGAATAATCAGGAATAAGGATTTTCAGATTTGGCGACTAATTCACTATACCGTTTCCAGATTTGGCGAATAATTCCATGTATCATTTCAAGACTTGGGGATTCATTTCATATACCATTTGCAGACTTGGCGACTAAAAGATTAAGCTACCAATTGTCTAGTTTTTCTGAAAATGAAAGAAAAAAAAGACTGTGCAAGTGAAAAAAAATTATGCTCTAACCCAGCGTTTCTCAAACTGTGGGGCGCCCCCTTGGGTGGCATGATAACCCTATGTGGGGGGGGGGGGAACGCGAGCATATCGAAACATCCAAAATATAAAAGATTTAAAATAATTATCAATTTACCGAAAGGAAGCAAAACAATATACATTCTGACATGATAAAAAATAAAATACATATTCACACCGATATAAGATACTTATATATGTATCAGTGCACAAAAAGTATTTAATAATTGATTTATCAATACTAAATTAAAACCAAGTTTAGAAATTACTAGTGATTTACATGGGATTGTCTATTCAAAATGTAACACATATATTCATAATATGTGCAGTTTATAATATTAAAGTCACATTGTAACTATAGCGTCAAAGTACATAATTATTGGATTCAATACATTGTTGTATGGAAATCATGACTGAAAGTTGGATCGCAAATATGGGAAGTTTGAGAAGCACTGTTCTAGCCGTTAAACTTAAATATAAAGTCTGTTTTTCTAAATTCTCTTGTCGGATCTGTTGAAGGAAGCATCATTCATTGCTCCATTTTACCAAAACAGCTGAGAATTGATTCAGAGGTTTCTCACCAGATTAAATAATTTCTCACAAACTCTGATTCAAAAAGTGTACTTTTGTGCCTTATACTGATGCAAGTTTTAGAGAGTATATTGAGCTCTTTTTAGTGAAAAATATCAATGACTTAACACCTTCTTTCGCATGAAATATTTCAAACTTAGCTCTTCCAGATTTCCTTCAGTTGGCTAATCCTACATTTTGCAAACCAGACCGTATCCACGTACTGATAAGATGCCAATAGGTATTCCAGATTCTAAAACATGACGCATTTAAGATTAATTCATCAATGAATAAATGAACACAAGTCGAAATGTTTCGACAATTAACAGTGGCACTGTTATTGACGCTGTTTTTCAACGGCTACTTTGAAATCACAAGTATATGCGTCATACTTAAATTATCATAAGTCTATTGTGTCTCGCTCTTCTTGGCCGTGTTAGCCTAGTGGAGGTAGTTAGGATTGGGGTACTAGCTCAATCGTCGTCCTCGTCACTTGAACATGGTTCAAAATTATGAGGTTCGTCACCAAAAGCCCTCGTGTAGCTGAACAGTGTGGCGTAAATATTCACTCACAGTCTCCGCTCATCCCCAAATCGAACACGAATAATTATTTTTGATATAAAATTGCAGTACTCCTTGTGTTAATTAAATAAAATTTTTATTAAAGATGTAATTATTCGATAGAAAAGTATTTCCAATCATACCAGATTCATTTTTTTCAGGATTTAAGTTACTATTGCATATTTACCACAATAGCATGTCAGATTTTACACATCATATGCGACTACTGTAAGGCTTGTTTAACTTTTTTTTTTGAATTTAAACTTCTATGCTCACGAGTGAATGGAAAATTTGCCCAGTTTTGCGTAACAGGGAGAAAATGAACGGAAGTAGTGATTCCCCACGCCATCTCCCCCAAATCGTCGCAATGGTGAGAAAATAGCGAGCGGGAGGAAAAGACCAGCGGGGTCTGGAATATATTATTTTCCTCAGAACCAGCCTAGAGGCATCTAGGCTTCTTCAGTTAGCTAGTGAACCTATGAGAGGGAGTAAACAGAGTGAAAAAAGAGAGGGGTTTGCCTTTGCTAAAAATACCATCAGCGGTCAGGAGTTGGTGGTGGGGATTCGTTTCGGTAGAAACTGCAACTTTTCTACATTCGTTCTTCACGTGGTTGGGTTTTCGATTCGTTTTGCTCGATGGGGGGGGCATTTGTCGACTCCCCCCCCGTTTCTCCCCAGACCAGGGGACATTTGTCAACGGTTATATGTGTTGCAATGTTTGTGCTACGGTGTAAAAAAATAGCTCTTGCTGCAAAAGCGTGCCTTTTAAAAATATTTCCTTAGAATGTTGGCCACAAAGTGATGTTTTCGGCAGCTAATTTGTTTTTTTTTTTTAAATTTTCATTTGCGTTGAATTATTATTGATTCTAATCAGAATGCCTAAATCAAATGCACAAAGAGGAAAAGAGTTTCGTGAAAGAAAAAAAAAAGAAAAACTAGCAGAAAGTCTAGTCGAAAAAGTGATAAAAAAACAGAAAAATAGTGCAAATTCATCAAGCGCTACTGCGAAATCTCGATCAGAGTACATGAGAGAATATCGAGCACGGAAAAAAACATTGCAAAATATTCTTTTAATGCCGAGTTTAATGACTGATGATGGGAATGCTATTGAGACTCATCTAATGCCAGCACTGATTAGTACGGACTTTGTGAACCACCCTGTGCAGTCAACAAGTACAGAGCCCTCAACAAGTCTAGTACGTGTTGGAACTGATGCATGTGAATCGGTAATAAATTCTATCTCACGTTACAAAGACTATGATTCCCATAAAAATGCGCACAAAGATTTCCAAAAGCGATTCGTTGATAATCCTTTTGGTCACGGGTGTTCGATTTGTGATAGATTATGGTTTAGAGATGATTTGAAAACGCCTGTTGCTGAGCATAAAAATATTTTGCAAAATATTTTACCGGGAATTAATTTAGAAGACGTTAAAGCGTGCTACAGTTGCCGACAAAGTTTAAATAGGAAAAGTATACCAAATTTATCAAAATATAATGGTTTTGTATACCCAGAAATTCCACCACATCTTCCTACTTTGGATATGGTATCAGAAAGACTCATTTCTCCACGAATACCTTTCATGCAAATTAGGCGATTGAGACATGTACACGGTCAGTTTGGAATATTAGGGCAAATAATCAATGTTCCAGTATCCGTCAATACAATGGTCAATCGACTGCCACGGAATGTTGATGATGATTACTGTGTCAATGTTCACATCAAACGGAGGAAAATTCACAGAACTAGTTATCTGATGGGTTTGGTTACTAAAAGAAACATCAAAACATGGTTGCAATATTTAGTAGCTACTCCACTGTACAGAATGTATGATGTTACAATCGATGATAGTTTTTTCAATTTCAGAGTGTGTCTCAAGTTCTTCAAGATGAAATCAGTGAAAATATAACTATTGAAGAGAGTCTTACAGCCCAGCAACAGACGTTGTTATGGAATGAAGAGAAATATCTTCGTATTGCTCCTGGAGAAGCGAATGTACCAAGAAGTTTCACTTCTATCACGTGGCATTCCACGCACCATTTTTTTTTTGTAATTTTTTCTAAACATATATATTTTATATATATTTTACTCAACAAATGTGGGTACAAAATAAGGATCAATAATTGAATTTTTATGGAACTAAATTCTGTTACTTCCCACTAAATAACATACGAAAAAAATTTCCCAAATAAAACAAATGACAATTGAAAATAAAGGGGTGTACGGGTTCCACGGGGCGTGAAACAGTACTCCTCTAAAGGAGATGGATAAAGTGGAAAATTGTGCTCACGAATGCAAAATGGACGGTAGACAGCAATCTCCGTGAGTTTTTATTTCGTTTTTAAGAGGCTTTTTGAATGATTTTTTTTAAACATTATTTTCCATAGAGAGTGTTTTGGAGGACACCGATCATTAAAATGTGGATCGATTTGCCATGAAGTTGGGCTTTTGCTGAATGAGTTTTAAGACATCTCTCTTTAAGTTTTAAATTAAATAATCTCTTCAAGTTTAAGACGAATCTAAATAAACTTGATTAAAACCGAGGGTCTAATTAATATAACTTTAATTGCAACAACAATAATAATAAATCAATTATTGATTTAAGGGAGATAATTTTTTTTAAAAAAACCATGTAACCACTTTCGTAACATGATCTTAAAAGAGTGTGCAAGGGGGGCATGTTTGGATATTACAGCAAAATATGTATCTTAAAAATTTTTGCAAGACATCATTTTCGTCGACGACTCGAACTTATTCCGTGCTGCATTTTACCGAAGTAGACCAGAAATGCTTTTCTCGATTCACGTGAGAAATCGATGTTAGATATGAAGGTTTTTTTCCTTATATATATATATATATATATATATATATCCCTCTAGATACATTTCTTTTTGGTTTGTCATGGTTCCATGTTCTTGGTTCTTCCGGTCTGATCTTAGGATGCTTGGGATTTATTAGTCTTCTTTTGAATTATTTACTGTTATATATATATATGGATTACGGGAAGCAGAGAATGAGTAGCAGAAATTCGAATCATAAGATTATAGAGGAAAAAATAATTCCGAAGTTAACTTCCTTCTTACATTTCTGATTAAGGCGAGACGTGCTAATGAATAATAAAATTTTTTAAAAGAAAGAAATCTCTCGTCTAGGTACAGCGCAGCTACTTAATGGAAAAGTTGAATCAAAGCGAGGTAGCTGTAAATAAAAGCCACGGTCCAATGCCGAAATAAAATGATGCTTCGTACGTTTCTTGCTTTGAATTTTGGCAGATGGTCAATTCTTTTTCTTCCTTGCGCTCTTTTCTTCTCGATACAGGTCAGCATATGTTTATTTTTTCTTTTTTGTTTCTTTGTAAAGCAATTTGTGAATACTCTAGAGGCTTCTATAAAAAAAACCCGTAAAAAGATTTATTCAAAAATGACCACATTAAAAATGTGACAAAATTTTCTTGATTTACCTGTTTTACGAATATTTACTTTGATTTTGCAAGTAGTATTATATCGTTTTCAAGATTTTATAAACAGCTACTAAACGAAAACTCGTTAACCCGTTACCTTAGACTTAGAATATCGCGCTCGACTAAAGATTATGTTAAAATAACACGATATCGTATAAGCATTAACACAAAAACACGCATTGCTTACCCAATAATATATTCGTAGTTTAGGCCCTATGAACTTTAACATAGGATAAAGAGAGAGTTGCTCTTAAAATTCACAAATATCTTTCGATTAACACATACTTGTGAAATTGTTCTTTATACGTCACGAAAATCCTCGACAGACATCGATGGGCTTGCGAAAAATTTAGTAACAATTTTTGTATAAGGCTTCTTAATGAAATTGACCCCAGTTTTAAAGTAAATGTTGGATCAATGCAACATACTCCCTGGAATTTTTATCACATTTCATGATATTTTTTGGAATGATATATATAATATATACAAATAATATCATGTACGTTTCATGGATAGTTTTCGCGAAATTTTCATGTGCACATTCATACGACACAACATATCTTTGTCGACACGTCGTCACACATTCTCGAGCGTAATGTTAATACTATGGATCTTTTCTCCTTAAATCTAGAGAACTGCTTTCAATTGCATGGAATGAAATGCATTCAGAGAGAAAAAGAAAAAAAGAAGAAAAAATTCTGGAGTTAGTGATTTTTTTTTCTTTCAATTTTTACTTTTCGCTCGTTAATAAAATGCATTTTAAAGCACTCAGTTGAGCTGAAATTTTATATACACGATTATTTTGGATGACAATACAGTAATTTAATTATAATTAATAAAAATTAATTTATTAAAACTAATTATTCAAAGAATTATAAATACTGCCACGTTGGCATAATTTTTGGCGACTTGTGTCAAAACTTGAAAAGTTTTTTGTCACATTTTAAAGCGCTCATTTGAACTGAAATTTTCTATACACTATTGTTTTGGGAAACAATACGATAATCTACTTATAATTAAAATTTTCTGATGAAAAATTAAAAATACAGAAGAGTTGGTTTCATTTTTAGCGACTTGGGCCAAAACTTGAAGAGTTTCCCCCCCTCACGTTTCAAAGCATTCAGTTGAACTGAAATCTCATATACACGATTGTTTTGGATGACAATACGATACTTTAATGATAATTAATAAAAATTAATTGCCACTTAATGTTGTGATTCTGTGATATGTATATACATATTTATGTTAATTGTAACCATTTAATAAAAAGTAACGATTACTAAAAAGTAAAAGTAATTACGATCACGAGCTTCCGGCCGACGGGACGATCTCTCTGTCCAAAAAAAAAAAAAAAAATTGATAAGAAAAAATTCACCTAAATTATTTTTTACATATTTCCTACTACCTCAAAAAATTTGAGAGCTCGAAGTTTAAAAAAAAAATCTAGAGTTTTGATAAATGTTATGTTTGGCGATATATTCACATTCGGATAGCAAATTATGATACATCACCTTATGATTTATCACCTTATTGTGATTTATTTCTTCAGAGATAAATCACATTAAGGTGATTTATCTCGGAAGAAAAAAAAATCACTAATTTTCCTTAATTTCAAATTCTAAAATATTTTTTTCATTATGTCAAACATACATTTCAATATTTCCCCCTAATTATCGCTAGCAATATATGCAACGAAGTTGGTTTGCAGTTTTGAATCAAAACAATTGTAATACTTGTCGGTTCCTGCTTACATCTGAAACCCCTTGTCTACCCGCAGACCCGGCTAGATGTGTGGGAGAAACTGAATGATCAACAGTCATGACTTTAAAATCCAATTAATTTATTGTTACCAAAATATCAATCAGACACAATAACAATCTAATTAAGATAGGCGATTAAATGGTAGAGAGCGGAGGTGATATTCTATAACACGGGGATACTACTACGGACCCTCAACTGAATCTAAGACAGCTTAAATACGCTCAAATATAACTACGTCGCACACTAATAAGCTAACTTCTAATTAATCAAGCTTACGATACCTGTACTTTTTATGCATCGGATCCTACACTGGAATCTTGCAGATGATCTTTATCTGGATTGATCAATGTCGTTGGATCCACTGGTGTAATCCGTTTTCCTGGATAACTCCAAGACCTCTTAATAATTCGACTATCTCTTTCAATTTTCAACTAACAAACTAACTCGCAACTCATTGCTAACTCCTACTTGCCAACTCCAATGTGCCCCAAACCACTAACTCGCGAAGACAGAATTTATATAATATACTTCATTTACATAATCACGCTTTCTTGGTCGGTGAAAGTTGGTTGAATTGAAATATTTCCCCCCAGAATAGTCCCACTATATTAATATAGTCGCGAATATATCCGTCACACAATGCCTAATTTTTCAACAAAAAAAAGTTGTATTTACAAAGCATTAATCTTTTATGAAATTTTTTAAGAAGAATTTATAAAATATGTGCTTAAACTTGCTATCTCAAAACCCATACCGTCATTCGGTGTACATTGATCGACACTTTTGCAAATTAAATTTCATGTGTGTGCATCAGCTATTATAGTAGGAGTGTTAGTTTAAAATCCTTTTATATACTTTTAATTTTTATTAAAAACTTAAATGGTGTTTAATTTTTTGTGATGTTTTGAGTAAATATCCTGTTTAACTTATTACATACACATATATTACAAAAGCAAATTCGTAAAAGATATCAAATTAAAGATTTTTATTTAAATTCTACCGCGTCCCCTTCAGTCGAACCGTGAATTTTTCTATAATAAAAGATACTTCTTTAGATTTGGCACTGGAGAGTTTGAGCTCAGATGTCGTCTAGAACATTTGAGCTTGATTCAAAACCCCTTACCATTGCTTCTAAGCGCGACGCTATAAACTATCAAAAATAAATCCCGTCATAGCAAGACAACGAGGCTATCAGAAATCAATGGATTCATTGAGAACTATGCCCAAGAGACGAGGAGGACGTATGGATCTCACTTTTCTACATCAAGATCTATTGATTCAATTTCATATAACATGTAGCTAGTCTCAATGCCTGGCTAGATTATTTGAAAACCGAGAGAAGCAAGACACATCCTCCAGTCTATCACGGCACTTTTTCGGCATTAAGAAAAAATTGAAGATATTCTAGGAATATACATAACATATAGCAGTATTTTAATTAATATCGGATTACTCGAGAAACTGAAATCGTCCGAGTAGGTTGAGCAAAATAACCCGTAAAGTGAATCAAGGTAGGTTGCTAATCACTCTGAACAGAAAAATGAGCATGAAAGAGGATTTTGAAATAAAACAAAGCCAAATGATAGAGAGAATTCAAATGAATGCATTACTTACATGATGTGTTGTAGGCAGAGGCGGATTAAGCGGCTGGCGGCCGCCAGGAGCCCCGAGCTCCAGCAGGGGCCCCAAGCTGATGGACTTCAGTTATAAATTAAACGTGCAACAAAAAATTTTGTACTGATATTGCAAACCCAATGATTACCCACGATTTGAATCGTATAACAATTAGTGTTGCCCTCATATATTATATGTAATTTCGGTTAAAAGCCAGTTTTTTTTTTTTTTTGAAAAATGTTTTTTAGAATTTTGGTTTTTAATGTATGTTTTCGGTTCCATGTTTTTAAAAATTTGATCCCAGATATTAATAACTATAAGCAACTACCAGTGTTTAACTCTTTCGAAGGAATTTGGCATTTGAAAATTCGTGGTTTATTGTTATCTGGATTTTTGTGTTTATATTTTGAGAATGTGGGGAAAGATCGAAGCAGTGTCGGATTAAACGACTTGGAGGCCCTTAGGCAGTCGAGCTCTCGGGGCCCATAGGCAATTGCCTACTCCTCCTCATAAGTAATTCGGCACTGGATCGAAGTATTTTGTAAATTTATAGTATCAGTTTTATTTCAGTCAGCATGACAAAAATAGCGAAATATTTAAGTGAGATTGAGATTTCTCTAAATTGATGAATGAATCAAATAGTGAAATAGATGAATGTTATTTTTTGAGAAAACTGTAGATTATCTTTGGCTATTGAAATAATTGATCCCAATGATTTTTGCATACTAACATAAGATCTGAATTTTGCTGCATTTTTTAACCAGTGGTCAACTTAAATTTGATTAAATTTTAAAGTTAAAATTTCAGGTAAAGTGCATCTTGATCTTTAATTTTTTCATTGTTTTGGTTTTATAGGATCATTTTTACACTATTTGCTTTCATATGTTTGATTTTTGAGAAAAACTCGTGTGTTTCTAGTTTGATAATATTTTCCTTTTAGTATTTCTACATTTTAAGTTTTTGTAATATAGAGAAAGGGAACTATGGACAGGGTCAACCATGTGGAAGGTGTGGCTCATGCAATGCGCAGGGGCCCCAAAATGATCAAAAACTAAAATGTACTCTTGCATATGAAAACTTGACAATATTCCTATCGCATGAAATGTGAATTTTGTCGTAAGCATTACTATTGTAGATCTCTGAAATTCAATCTACAAACTAATTCTTGAAATCATGCAGACTAACGGTTCGTACTACCATACATGAAGCATATAATAAGAATGGATTTCAAATTCTGAGAAACATTCCTTCTTATCAGGTGCGACACCGTATCAATGATATGGGCTCCCCTAGCTACAGGGACCCCTGACGTGTGTCAGCAAAAAGTCGTAAGATATTATCAATGGTCATATTAAGAGTTCCTTTTTACGTTTATAAAATAGTATGTCACTGGCATAAAACGATATAAGTTTTACGTGTGAATTCTGAATCTCAAGACCCGCAATAAGAAAAGTTTAAATCTGGTAAAATTACTCAAAATAATGAGAAGACAAGGAATAGTGCGAGCTCGGAATGTAGGAAAAACTCCTCATTCAAAGCGGATCGACAGAAAGATCGTTTGAAGTGAAATACAGCTAACACTTAGGATGGGAAAAATACATTCAGAATGGTATTTGCTTGTAAATGACAATAGACCAGTTGTAACGATGCAATTAAATGTTTTATGCGTACAGAAAGTATTCAATTTTTTTTTTGTGTCAACCCATCGCTGGCGAAATCTAAATAAAAATCTGGAAAGGAGTAAACATGCAATATTTGCGAAAAAAAGTTTCAAATACACGATGGTCAGCAAAAGTAGATGCCGTACGAGCTATAAGACTTGGTTATACACACATAGAAGAGGCCCGGGCTGAAATCCGCGATACAAATGAGGAGAAGATTACAATACTGGAGGCAACTTCTCTTTTGAAACAGATGGACAAGTATGAAACTTCCCTAATGACCGTGATTTGGGATACAATACTCCAGAGGGTGAGTGCTACTAGCAAAGCATTACAATCAGTTGGGTGTGAGCTATTAAAAGGAACTAATCTACTGAAATCTTTAAAAAAATTTATACAAAATTTCAGGAATGAATTTGGAAAAGTAGAACAAGAAGCAACTGGCTCAGGGCTCTCATTTGAAAAGGAAGTTGGACAAACTTGCAGGCAGCGAAAGAGAAAAATTATTTTCGGTGAAACTATAAAGAAGGTCATGAATTTGAAAATAGGGAAAATTTCTTGGTCAACTCATTTTATGTCATATGCGATAGGACAAGTGCAGAACTATCCTGAAGGGCTGGAATATATGAATCTGTTATAGAACACTTTTTTGTATTTTTTGACGAGAGGTTACCTGAAATTAAGAAGAAAGCCGTACAAAAATTAAAGGGTATTTACAAAGACGATATTGAATCGTTTAATTTTGACGATTAATTGGATCAGTTTTTGCTATTTTTAAAAGAAAACAAAGATACTATCGAACAAAGAAATTTATCGAGTTGCAAAAGAAACGCTCTCTACTTTCCCTAATGTAGAGATACTTTTAAAAATATTTTTAACTATACCGATATCAAAAGCATCAGGTGAAAGATCTTTTTCGGTTTTAAAAAACGCGTTAAAAATTATTTAAAAAGTAGTATGGGAGGAGACAAACTGAACAGCTTGACCATATTATATATAGAACAAGATGTTTTGGACCAAATAATCGATGAATTTGCCTAAGAAAAATCAAGACGTAAAGTTATATAGCAAAATTTTAAGAATTAAAAAATTACCTTAAAATTTAATTTAAAGAATTAAAAAAAACCTTACTTAAAAAGTAAGGTTTTTTTTAATTCTTTAAATAAAGTTAAATTTTTTTTGAGCCATTAATATTTTTTATTAGCTATACATTTTATTTTGAGAATTTAAGGTCAGCGAATTTTTTTACTATTTAAGTTTTTCGGCTTTTCAGGCCACGGGGCCCCAAACCTTTTACCGCCAGGGGCCTCAACTAGCTTAATCCGCCTCGAAAAAGAGTTGTTTAAAGACGATGATCTAGGCTCATCTCCAATGACCCTATTTGATTCGAAGGTTGACTGGTATGTTGTGTTCTTTTGAAGTACATTTATTTAACAATTAAACGTCACCAGTGCTTCAAATGTTCGTAATTAGATATATAAATACACTGTCTTCAACTGGCTGTATCTTATCACGAAGTTCAAGTGGTTTTTAATTTCACTAAAATCTGGGCTCGGATTGCTCATTGCTACAATTTGCGTTTGTCATTTACGAGGTCTTTTTTTATTTAAAATGGCCGCACAGATAAAGTGGTGTTCGGACTTGTGAGGTGTGCATAGATGGAAAAAGTAGGCGATAAATCTAGCCTCCCGTTAACTTTATAAACAATGATAATGAGTCTCTAAGGAACAAATTTGTGATGTGAATAAGCAGTTGCGTAATTGTGCCCAGAAGTCGTGAAATAATGCATGTCAATTACATCGGTCTGTCGAGTGTTTGATGAACTGATTTGTTTCATCGTGCAATAAATACTGTCTCTGGAGCATAAAAATCGAATTCCTTCCTCATGAATTCTTTCGTATGGAAAGGAAAGTTTGAAAAAAAAAATACCATTAAATAACAATTTTTTATTTATGTTTTTTGTATTTTAATTTTATTTAATTTCTATACTGTAATTTCTTTCCGTAATTATACGTAAGGCATAAAATGGATTTTTGAAGCGAACGTTTTGATTTTACAGCTTCAAATATTGGAAATTATGGATTTAGTCATGAATCTGGTCATGACTACTTGGTCATCGAGTACATTTCCAGAATAACAATACGTTATTTACCAGGGTGTGTAGAAGAACAGATATACCAGAACTTACGAAACAGTTGGCTCTGAAGACAATTCATGGCATCTCTCATTCAGCATTAAAAATCTATACTGATAGCAACATGGCTGAATAGTGGTATTTTTGGAAGTGGTGGGGCTATTGAGGTACGTTGGACATTAAGATAAAAAAATAATAACTGCTGTTCTGTTTTTTTGGTCTGCACATTGCAATTTATAAAGGGATTGCAGTTCACTGACACGGCTTCTGTCCTCGGGGACATTTGGATTTTAACTGACAGTCGTGCTTCTATACGGCACCTTTATCATTGAACAACTGTTGGGGATACGACAAGACTGAATATTCTGGATCGTGAGTGTGTGGTTCAACTTTCTTTTAGACACTATGTATTTTCAATGAGTCCCTTCCCATACGGGATTGGATAATAACGAGATAGCCGATAGTTTGGCCAGGTCTGCACCTGCTGATACCTTGATGGGTAATACTTGTCTAACTTGTACTAACTCTCCTCCAATAAAAGGATAGAATTAAATGCACTCTAGAGAATACCGCTTGCTCATCTTTGGTATTTTAAGAAAAGGCCTCGTTGGTGTCATCAGCTCAATATTCTTAGGAATCAGCAGACGACTCTATCACGCTTTTTAGTGGCCACATGAAATCTCTTACTTTTCAAGAAGGCAGGGAAGTCTTTACAGAGTGCCATTGGTGCAAGGCTAATCAAGCCTTCCCCAGTCATATTCGTAATTGCTTGAATTTCACTACTGACGAAGTTTTAGGAAAACCTATTTTATACTTGGATTTGGGGGGGGGGGTATGGAGATTGTGTAGCTTAGCTACACCATCTCAGATAGGAAACAACAGGAATACATCATTATATTCAGATAATGAAAAGTAAGAACTACTTACAAAATGAATAAAAGTCCTTCAATTCTCTATTTGTACTTTTAATAGAACAAAAAGATTAGTAAAACTTCCAGTTAGCATTCTGTTTCTGTGAAAACTGATGTTAAGTCATGTTTACCAGTTATTTTAATGAACCTTCCCTTTTTTTCTATCGGCGGCAACGTTAAGAAATTTAAATATTCGTTAGACGGAGCAAACAGTTGAACGGCAACTAGACTTCATAAATTATGGCCGCAGGGCCGATCCTAGGGTGTCGGCCGCCCGCGTGCGCAGATCAAATGTGCCGCCCCTCGAGAGAATTTTTCAGATTTTGACTAACACTTATATTTAATATTTATATATATAATTACTTTTATGATACTTACATATTTACTGATACTTGTTATAGTACTTTAATAACTAATTATTTATTGCAATACTTATACATTTAATTACTTATTATAATATTTAAATATTAAATTACTTATTAAAATACTCATATTTTTAATTACTTATTAAAATACTTTTTTTATATAATTCCTTATTACAATATTTATTTATTTAATTATTTACTTAATACTTATGCATTGTGGTTATAAACTCATCTACCAGTATAAGAGTAAAAAGTAAAACATTAATAAACAGAAATGCAAAGATAAAATTTGAAGTGCAAAACTATATTATTTTTTTTTGGTCAACTAATAGGTTATGGTAGCTACAAAATACTTTTAACAAGCAAACATATTACTTTTGAAATAAATATAATTATTTTATAATTATAATAGCAAAACAGTATTTATTTAGGAGATATAATCTAATAAAAAAGTACTAAAGAATAGATTTTGTGAAACGAAAAGTATATTAATCAGTCATTTTACAAAGGCTACTTAATAATAAACTATCAAATAATTTTTGTGGCATTTTGAGAAGCAAATTTCTCAAAATATTTTTGGTGTGAAATCAATTTTTTCAAAGATAATTGATTCAATAGAGAATGTGTCCAAATCTGAAAACCTTTTTAGAATCAGATTCCTAAAAACTCCTAAAAAGAATACTAAACTATATACCTTGCCATCTCAGTAGTGCTCCCCATCAAATTACAAACTTTATTTGTTCTGTGTGGTTAATATCTGGTGTAGAATCAAGAATTATAGTGTAATATTTTTGCTTTTAACACAATGCGTGTTCTCATTACGAGTATTTGAGGCTAAAATATTAATTATTTCATTTTGAAAATACTACCTTAAATAATGTGGAATACGTATTTTTTTTGCATTTAATGACATTATTAAGGTATTCTGAAATAACCGAATCAAATTTGGCCATTATCTAATGGTCTTTAAAAATTACCATTATCTCAACTTTGTACAAGCTCCTCCGAATGACAAATTTTGACTGGCTAAAAATTGTACTTTAGCAATCATTCTTTCAATGATGACGCGCACCATCTCTTTTTCTCTGGATTGTATACATTTTGTTGTTCCACGTCAATAGTACAGTTTTTTTAGCCTAGTCTTTAATTCGCTCCACGATCTTATACAGTTTTCGAGTTTTAGAGTATTTTTATTATTATTATATTAATAATAATGAAAAAAAACACATTTCTCAGTTTAATAAAATTCTGTCTTTTAGCTTCCTCAAAAAATGTCACTTCGGGATATTTTCGATAACATTTAAATATTAACACATGTGTGTGCAATCTTATTTGAAAATATATTTATTATAATTTTACTAAATTTATCTCTCTTAAGCTTAAAAAAGAAAAAAAACATTGAAAAAGCTCACCTATTACTGACCTAACTCACAAACTTTAAATATTCGAAAAGAATTTTTAAGAAATGCCTTTTTAATACTTCGATCAGCAATAACACAATTACTAATAACAATATATTTATAATTACAAAATACTATTGCTAAATTTCTCTTCATGTATAAAAAGAGTGAGAGAGAGAAATAACCCATCTATAAACACGTGCTATAATGACATAACATAATGATTCAGAAAAATTATTCATAATCGATGATTCAGAAAAAAAATAAAATTAAAAATTTACAATAAACAAGACAAATTACATTTTTTTTTAATACTGGGAACAGTAATGCACGTCTCGTTCTAGTAGTGGAAGCTGTCATATGAAAAACAATTTAGCATCAATTAATATTATTTCGATTTAATCCAAAAATGAAATTGTACATACCATGTACTCTTATACCTACAGCTGTTTACACGTATAAACAAAAGGATTTAATTGACATTAAAATAAGCTAGTTTTCTTTTAACTGAGTAATCTTTTCAGGTAAAATCGTTATTCATTTATGTGAATTTATTTATTACATAAATGTATACACGTATATATATTTAACAAAAGAGATTTTTTTAAACTAAATATATTACTTTATGGTTCGTTTTTTCCGTAATACTTTATATTAATAGGGTAAAAATATATTAGTACCCTCCAATACGGAACCTTATGTGTTGACACAATGTCCTAGAGCCAGAAATTTAAACCCAATAGACTAGACATTGGGTATTTTGTCCTTTAATGCTAAAGAAATTAGTTTAATTAGGAGTTCAAGTTGTATTAATTTTTGAATAAATGATATACAAATAAATACATTAGTCACAGGTTTTCTTAAATTTGAAGTTCATAAAAATGAAAATTCTTAATAGAAAAAGTTTAATTACTGTATAAATGTTTCAAATGAATAATAAAATCTTGTACTTATATATATATAGAATTTTATTTAAAATATTCCGTTGTACGAATCTTTTTGAAACCCAGTGCATTGTGTCAGCCTAAGCCAACATTTTTATTTTTTTATGTAAACCCATAGAGAAAACGCACCTCCAAGAGGTGCAATCACTTTATTACATATTCTGTTTTGTCACTAAATCGAAGCGTAGAACAAACAATGTTGTATTTTTTTATTTCTCTGTTTCTATCCTCTGTTAAATTACATTGGTTTATTAGGACAACACTATATTTAATTTATTTAAAGAAAAACACAAACTTGTCTTCGAAATCTTAAAATTTTACAAAGAAAGAATGAGAAACTTTTTTAGTATAGTTTAAATAGAATGTTTCTTAATAAGAGGTAAATACATAAGGTCCATATTCAAAGAGACCGGTAGCAACATTGATTGCAACTTATTCGAAGGTGTACCTTACAGGAGGTACTTCTGTATTTGTATATTACTTTAAGTCTTAAAAATAATAAATAATTCGCAATTAAAAACATAATTACCTGTTGCTATTTCAAACGAGATAATTTAAAAGATTGAGTTGTGCCAATTTCAACAAGCCAATTTCTTTGAAAGAGAGTTTGTTGATGGTAGAGATCAGAAGAGAGTTTGTTTCAACTTCAGGTAACTACTCAAGAGTGAAATAAAACATCTCCTGAGGTGCGCTATTTCCCAAAAAATTTTATTACCTCTGTCCCCCTTCGGTTAGCTGACACCGGACATGCTATGGGTGTCCGGAATATCCGTTGGGACCCCAATCCGAGATGAGGAGAAAGTTACAGAAGATGGTATAAATATATCAAATTTCATTGTTTAACGTATACTGCGGTCTCGAACCTTCAAGGTTCGACAAAAAAGAAAATTGGCATTTAAAGTACACAGTAGAAAATCAGAAATATTAAAAAAAATACCACAATCTCAAATATGAAACTGGAAATAGCAAAAAATATAAATCAGATACATATTTAACTATGAATTCTGTCAGTAAGCCAGTCAAATATTTAACTGTGCATTTAAATATGAGTTTTTTTCCCTAGAAATATTTATAAATTTGAAAGGTAAACAATAACTCTTTTCAGCAGACATAATTTTTAATTATATATAAAAGCAGAATCTAGAAGAACAGCAGTTTGCCAAACGCTGCTCTTAGCGAAATATTCTGCTTTGTGCACATTTGTCACCCTAAACGAAGTAGTTGGGTTTTTCCATTCCCAGAAATACATGAAATTTTCAAAAAACTTAAAAACAAGTTGTTTTTAAATGTTATCAATAAATATTGTATAAAATAAGGGGAATACCGTTTTTTTCTTCCATTTCCTATTCAGCATCGACTCAAACATTTTTAGATTTTTGAACGTTTGTATTTGTATTAAAAATTGAAAATGTATGTCATGTAATTATTAATAAAAGTGAAAAAGTTTAAAATAAAAAAAGGTGTATTAAATATATTTTCATCCATACTCCCTGCAAAATTAGTACAATTTTTGAGGCAAACATAAATTTTAAAATCTACCTTTGATCTCCTATGAAATCTCCCAAATATTTTGATACATAATTTTCAAATGTAACTTGTAGAAAGAAATATTTCGAAGGAATAAATAATTATTCTAAAGAAAGAAATTATTAGAAATTCGAATACAAAGAATTTACCTAGTTTATAATAAATAAATATGTCACACTATGTTTATTTTGCAGATGCTGTTACAATCTTGATTTTTTATTTTCAACTTTATTATACACACAGAGGAAAAATTCTTTAACCAAATTAAAAGTTAAAATTTTTTTAATGAAATTGATCTCTTTTAGGACTAAAGGCAAAAATTGTTAACTACATAGGAGAAAAAACATTACAATTAAGACGATATAGTACCCTAAAAATCATTAAACTGTCGAAAAAATTGTTATTGGCTTATTTGATACCCGAATCTTTATAAATATGCCTACAAAATTGCAA
>BMAO01013756.1:0-28807 GCA_019973975.1 Trichonephila clavata
TTTTTTTTTATGTATTGTTCTTTAGAATAAAACTGTATGCAGTAAAATTGTCTGTTTTTTTAATTAAACTAGAATACATTGAAGCCTTTATAAATTATTTGTTATTTCTTTTAGAGAAGATTTACAGAGAAGATTTATTTACGGAGCCAGCCTGAAGTCATTTATGAATAATGCTGATAAAAAAGCAATCTGTTCGGATATCACAAATGAAAGCAGCCATTTTTCTGGCCAAATTGCATCAACAGTGAAACAGATAACGCTCAAAGCGCAGGATTTTCTAATTAATTTTCCTTTATTATATTTCTAAACATGCATGATAGAAAGGAGGGAATTCAAAGGTAAATACATACTATACCATATATAATTTATATATCCATACACATCTGAAGTGAATTCTATCTTATGATTACATTTCAAGAGTTGTTTTACGGGCACTTTTTCCATCATTCGAATCTGCTTCAATGTTTTGCAAAAAAGGATTCATTAATTAAGGCTTACGTTAGGGATCTCAGTTGAGAACTTTCATGGTTTCATCCACAGTTTAAGATATACCCCGTTTCTTGACGGTAACACTACCATAATAATTTATTACATCCATCTATTTAAAAAAAATCATACCTAATTAGGGCAACTAGTAATAAAGTGTTTTGATGTTACAAATGTTAATGTTTCCATGTGGACAAACATTTGTTCCATTAGGAATTCCCTATATAAAGCCGATTTCATAGGAGTCAACTTGGTGCCAGTCAACTCGTTTTCTGCCACCACTCCTTTAGTGTAAAGAGAAAGAAAATCCTTTCACACTTGGTCACAGATGAAAAGGAGAGCCGTTGTGGAAAGAGAAAGCCGGACTCTTCGGAGCGAAGATTGAGCCCCGAATTAGCAATAAAAAGCTTTCTAGTTTTTAATACACAAATATCAGCATGTGAAGAGCATAGCTTCTCCGATACCCTTTAGGTTTAATCAACTAGTGAAATGAACGGGGTTTATACGAGTGCTTGAGGAAGTGACACAGCAGGGAGTGCCAGCTGAAGAGACTAAAGATATTTCTTGCGAAAACTAATTCCCGATTATCTGATCCTTCTAAAATGTGTGAAACAAGATTAATGTGAAAGGGTTTCAAGTTCTCTGACGAATTCGCCGAGGTTTGGATTCCGTCGACTACCTTTAAATCTATCCTGTATAACTGATCCCGAATGGTCCTGAATATTCAAATAGAAGTCCTTCAGCAAAGTTAATCCATTTTAACTATCTTAACTAAAAATAGGCTAAAACTTTCAGATCTTTAGTCCCTCAACTTTCTTCCCATGTAATTGCGCTATCTCCTGTGAAGCATTAAAGCTCAGCAAGACATCGTGAAAATAGAAAACCCCTTCAATGTTGAAAAGATAATTTTTCATACCAATACGCAATTAACTGTAAGTGACAGCTTCAATTTTAATCTTCGACTGAAGTAAAAGTAGCCTTAATAAGCGTGGGAAAAAATCAAAGTTAGAGGAACAAGCGAAATAGGCCCCAAGGGTATGGTGGAATTTTCCGAGAATTTTCAAACTAGGGTATGCGTTTCTTTGAGGAGTCAAAAACAGTTCTAGATCCAAGCATTTTTCCTCAAATATTTAAAAAATTATAACAGAAAAACAATATCCAAAGAATTTGTTGAAAATTCCATACATTCCAGACAAGGCTTTTTTCTTGACACTTATGGCGCCAATTATTTTTACAAATTTAGAATTTAATGAGAAAAATTTCAAAAAAAAAAGCATTATTATTTACTAAATCATGCTGACTATTATTGTACTGAGACGAATGTACACTTAAATTTATTTCCCTTTTAGCCCTTTAATTTCAGAATTCTGTATGATGTATACGTATTCCTACTAATACCCCCAAAATGGTGTGCTAGCTTGTTTAATAGTTAATTGTTAAGAAGCAAACGAAATTTTTCACGAGATTTTTTCTTTTGGACGAGTGAATATTAACGTCACACTCTTCAGCTACACGAGGGCTTTTGGCGACGGACCGCGTCATTTAGAACCATGGTCAAGTGACGCGGACGACACCTGAGCTGGCACCCGCTCTCCTAACTACCACACCAACGGAGGACTTTTGAGCTCTCGACAGATTTAACGTGCATCGCTTCTCTATACGGCGGGTCTTTAGTGGTACTGTGCTCGAACTCATGACCATGCCAGCTACGATCCGATATCTTGATCACTAGACTACTGCCGTCCCCGCCCCAGGACGGGGTGAAGGCAAACACAATAGTTAGAACGTATGTGCTGAGCAAAATGAAAAAAATAGTACTAATTAGTCCCTTGTTATTACTGCAGGCATAAAATTGATTTTAAATTAACGCCAATCTAGAAGCACCACAAGGGCTACTGGTAATAGACCTCGTAATTTTGAACCACGGTCAAGTGACCAGGACGATATCTGAGCGACCCTGCCTCGAACGTACTCATAACTTTGAGCAATGTTCAAGTTATAATACCCTAACTGACCTTTACTTCCCATCTCAAAGTAAAGATTTGAGCCTTAACAAGTTTAATGTGCATAAACCTATTTACACAGAGATTCTTTGTAAGTACTAGACTTGAACCCACTACCCACTAGTTCGTTACTCTACAGGCTACCGGACTTTTTTCAGAAGCTGATAACAGTACATTTTCTTCGATTTATTGAAGTCCGAACAAAAAAACAATAAGAGTCTACTTTAACCACTCTTTTAGCTATAATAAAATTAATATTTCGGAAGTAGTCTTAAAAGCAGAATTCCCGGAAGGAATTCATGCTAATTTTGTCTAATTTTGTAGTAGAATTTAGAATGACCGGGATTAGATAGTGAAAAAATGCGTCTTAATTAAGTTACTTCCATGTTATGACGACTAGCTATATGAATCATACTGCGCCTTTAAAACTTAAAGTTGGAAAAGTTTCTATGGTATTTAACAGCACGGTTATATAAATATCAATTTCATATTACAAGCGAAGATTTAGGGTTTTAGCTGCTTTCGGATATATTTCGCGTAATTTTCTTATTTCAAAAACCTTAATTTCAGACTGTTATTTGATTATTTAGAAGGCATTTTCCTACCCTTAATATGAACAAAGAGGGTGAAAAAAAGCCAAAGCGCACAGTTAAACTGTGCGCAAACAACAAAAAAGCAACAAACATCTTATGCTTGCAAATCATGCAATGTAGGACTTGACGTTTCTCCATGCTTCTTTCCAAACTCTGTCCACATTCTATTTTCCACACTATTTTTTTTTTATTTTTGTAAATTATCTTTGTCATAATTTTTTTTTTAATTTGAAAGTTTATTAATGTTTCGTCAATGAAAGTTTATTAATGTTTCGTCAATGAAAGTTTTGGAAAAAATTGAATAGCACTTGCGAAATTTATTTCCCTATGTAAGTGATATTTTTAAATGTAATTTCATATAAATTAAAGGAAAAATGTTGTTACATTCTAGTTTTAATGTAACCGACAACTTATGTAGTAATCTAAAGGGGACCAAAAATTACGACGTTAGGACTGAAATTCTATGTATGCTTTTTCATAAGTTAGGTTTAGCGACGCAAACGCCAAGTCCCTAAGGAAGCGTCTCATAGAAAGGCGCTCCGTCCTGAAGAGGTTAAAGTTACTTTCAAAGCAACACGAGGAAGTGACCATCGAGACCATAGAATTTGAACCATGGTCATCCGACTGAAATGACAGCTGAATTAGTGTCCCATTCCCCAAATACTTCCACACTGCACCAAAGTAAGAATGTTGAGCCTCGGCAGGTTTAATGTACATCAGACTCACCAATAGATGGATTTTGTGGCATCAGGATTCGAACCCCCAACTCTCGATTGATTGCTCTCAACCATGACTACTAGGCTACCGCAGCCTTTACGGATAACTTAATATTAATACATTTTAAAATACATTTTTTCATTCTAAAAAATGTGCAAAGACTTATATTCCATTTAAAACAGACTTGACTAACTTTTGTAATATTACAGATAACAATCCACCGTGAAGCTTTAAAAAGTTTTTTTTTTCACATACTAATGAATTTTCCCATATCTAATTCTTCTGCTAACAGAATTTTAGAAAATGTTTCGAATTTAGTTACAGAAATATGCCTATCAATTCTTGTAGAAATTGCTTACGTTTTTCCTTTCTGAGTCATTTGTGGATCGCAATTGGACTTCAGTATAAAGTAAAACCCAGAAGTTTGTATACATGAATATTCAGCATTCTTGTATCATAAAATTAGAGAACTTGGAGTTTTTGTGAGAAAATTACTTTTCGCTATAAGCTTTTCAACCTCCTAGCAAGTGCATTTAAAAAAAGCATGGAACATGCATAACGATGTCACAGATTAAATAGATGCTTGATTTTCCTTAATCCATCATACTAAAATAGAATTAGAGATAGCTAGCAGCTCTAATCTATGACAAGAGTAAAAGTAACCTTAATATACGTGGGAATTGCAGGAAATTCTGAGAAGACAGAAGCTGGAGGGTGGGAAATGCCCTTCAGGGACGTGATAATAGCGAGAACAATCAGATAGCTTCCTCACTTCTGTTTTAAAAGAACTCATTTGATTCCCAAAATCATCGAATTGTAGAGAATTTTATCTTCGAATCCAATGACTAATTTGTTTAGCATTTAACTCTTTGGGTACTTTATGGAGATAACGCATCAACTCCGTCAATTTTCCCGAAAAACATTGCATAAATTTTCAAATGCAGTGAAAAAAGAATTTTTATCAGCGATGCAAAAATTAAAATACATTCAATATCGTTTTAATTGAATTGGATAAGTTTCTAAAAAAAAATAAGCAACATACAATAAATTTCGTAATAAATTTTTTTTACAAAAACTGGAAAATATTTACATTTTTAGAGAAATCTTTTAGTAACACACCTGAAATAATGAATGAATGCACTGAAAAACTGAACACGTTTTTATAAACTTTTCAAGCTCTACATTACTATTTGTAGAGTACGAAAAGGCAGTGTTTCCAACCTTTTTATTGCCAGTCAATGTTTGATCATTTTACCGTGGCCCGCTGAGAGAGGAACATTGATTGTTTATATTTTAGATTGTTTTAATTGAATAGTTTTAATTTAATTCTATTTAAAATGCCTTTATAAAATACAGCTACACCAAAAAAGGAAAATAAAGTGATTTAACATGGAATATAAGGAGATTTCCTTAAAAAGTCGCTAGAACCTAAGAAAAATACACCACAGTAAATAAAATGGAAATAATTTAATGCTCCTTGTGCGGTCCGGCATTATTTGATTCACGAAACGGTACCGATCCACGGCTTAGAGGTTGGAGAGACCACTACTATAAGATTAAAAATAAACCTGCCTTAAAATTCCGTGTATTTTCCAAGTATTTAACCCATTAGAAACAAGAAAATTTATGGAGGAAAAAATAATTTCTTAAGTAGTTATAAAAATTAAAAATTATGAAATCAATAGGCTCGTAGTTCTTTTTTTCAGAAATTTTTTAGTAAAATTCAATCATAATAGTCAATCAATCTTAAGTAACTAAAATAAAACATTAAAATATCCCAATTGTTCTATTATTTTTTCTGCTTTTGTGTTCTTTGATGTTCCTAGCACTTTATTTTTGATACTACGAGTTATGTAACAATACAGGCATCAATCTGAGCTTATTACAAAAACAAAAATTTATTTTTATAAATCTCAATTTATGAAAAAAGATAACAAAGGACATTTGAATTGTTACGTACCTTCAAAAGACAGCAGAAATATTATAAGATTCGGAAAATATATAAAAACTTCCTGATGAAAGCCTAAAAAGTTAATAAATGTCAAACACTGATTTGTGTATTTGAATTCGATTCAATAGATTTGTGTCGTACTGGAATTGCGCAGTAAAACTACTGGCAGCTGTCCGGATTGGTTGAATTCTGTTAGTGTAACACCAGATCGCGGTCAGTGTCAATACTTTAAGTCACCGATCACAGAAAAAGATCAAAAACTCCTTTCATTGAACCTCGGCACATCACTCATAATTAATATTGAACCGATAATTCATTGTATTCGCGTGTTCTAGTTTTGATTCCACTAAAACTCCGTTGTTTAGAGGGGCTCATGAACGTTAAATTTGTCAGAATTTAAAGTCCACTCATTAGATGTGTATATTGGGGTGCCAGCTCAGATGTCGACTTCGTCATCGAACAGTGTTTAGGATTTACAAGGCCTATTGGCTATGGTTGGTGGATCTTAAGAGTCAGGCAGAAACAGACAACGTGACACTACAGCTAAATTAGTAACAGGTAAAGAAAATAGTCAACATAGGAAAACGACGAATAATGTGTGAGATTCCCCAAACTAATTAATTGTTCAACCTTACAAAATCAGAACTCTAAGAAACTGGAAGTTTTTAAATTCTTAGCAGCCTCAAATATTCCACAACAATCTGTAAGTCCAATGTTTAACATTTTCCAGTTGCTTGTTTTTTCTCGATTCAAAAGTCTATTCTTCATAACAATATACTTCGCAATTCTGTTGTGGCCGTGGTAGCCTAGTGGTCAAGGTAATGGACTCGTGGCTGGCGTGTCATGATCTCGAGCCCAGCACTACTGAAGACCCGCCGTGTAGGGGCGCGATGCACGTTTAATCTGTCGAGAGCTCAAACGTCCTCCCGTCAGTGTGATGTGGTAGTTAGGGGTGCCAGCTAAGGTGTCGTTTTCGTCACTTGACCATGGTTCAAAATGACGAGGTCCTTCACCAAACGCCCTCGTGTAGCTGAACAGTGCGACGCAAATATTCACTCACTTGCAATTCTGTTCTACGCGGCTACGGTAGCCAAGTGGTCATGGTTGCGAACTCGTGGTCGGCGCTGTCTATTTATGAATTTGAATCTCAGTGCCATTGCAGATCCGCCATGTACAAGAACTGATGCACGCTACAACTGTGAAGGCTCAGTTCTCAAGTTGGCGTACTGTGGTAGCTTGGAGAGAGGATCCCCAGTTCTAGTTCATCCTCGTCACTTGATTATGGTTCTAAAATTACGGTGTGCGTTGCCAGTAGCATTCGCGTTGCTTCAGAGTGTGACGAAAGTTAAAATCAATCAATCGTGATTCTGTTCTACTAACAATGTGTTTTGGGATAATAGCCTTTGCGGCTCCACATCCCACAAAGAACTAACTGTAACTATAACAATGTGTTTGTTTGGTAAATATTACCCATTATCCGACGGTGTTCGAGAATGATAGTGTCCTTCTCCTATTTATTACTTTTAACTATAGTGTCACGTCGTTTTTGAGCACTGCCGCTCTTCATGCTAAACCTATCGGAGCTCGAGGTCCTTACATTTGACGTGTGATGGATAGAACGTGAGTAAGGCACCAACTCAGATTTCGATGGCGTCATCTGGCAGTGACTTAAAATTACGAAACGTATTGACCATGAATAGGTAGAATTAGAGGTCGAGTAGTGAGTGAGTGAATATTAACGTCGCCCTGTTCAGCTACACGAGAGCTTTTAGCGACGGACCTCGTCATTTTGAACCATGGCCAAGGAACGAGGACGACACCTGAGTTGGCATCTCCCTCTCCTAACTACCTCACCACATGAACGGGAGGACGTTTGAGCCCCAATAGACTAAACATGCATCAGCCCCTCTACACAACCGGTCTTCAGCTGCACTCATGACACGACGGCCACGAGTCCGCGACCTTGACCACTAGGTTACCGCGGCCTCCTTGGGGTCCAGTTGAGATAGACATGGAGAAAGTTTTAAAAACAACAACTACATACATGATGGATCGAGTTAGTGTTATACTTGCGTCACACTATAAAAATGCACGAGAGCTATTGGTGATGGACCTCATAATTTTGAACCGTGGTCAAGTGAAGAGGACATCACTTGAGCTGGCTCTTAACTTCCACACCACATCAATGGGAGGACGTTTGACCCTCGACATATTTAATCGGTTCAATCTGCACGGCGATCTTTAGCGGTGCTAAGCTCGAACTCATGAGACGCTGACCACGAGTCCGTGATTATGACCACTGGGTTCCGCGGCCCCACTTCATGAGTAATCGAAACATTGTATTAAATCTTTGACACTATTAATTTTGTTCTTATTAAGAAAAAGGCTTAAATTTTTCTAATTTTTGTGTCCCATCTTTCTAAAACATACTCTATAATTATTATTTTTACCATGCATTTATATCTCATTCACAAAAAAGATTTTTAAAATAAATCGAAACTTCAAATTATGGAAACTTTTTACAGTTTTTCTTCATAATACTTAAATTTTTTTCTTTGTGTGTGTGATTTAATATTTAAAATGACGTTCGCAAAATATTTCTTATCTTATTTTTAAGAATAAATTCATGAATTCGACACAAGGGTTTTTGAACTAAAAACCAGAGGTTCCCTAACATTTTTATCTCATAGAAGCCTTGCCATGTTTTTCGGTTTGGGATAGACCTTGCTTACCTAATATTGAAATTTTTGCAAATTTATCAAGCTTAATGTCTTTTTGGCCCTTATCATAGAGCTACTTACTTTAAAAGAATTAAATTTCGAATTGTAGTGAAGTATAATGTTTAAAACTTAATAAAACACGTTAATTAATTAGATTAAAATTTAATTAATGTATAAAATAACTGAACAACAAATACATGCCTTTAATAGGGAAGAAGAATCTGGTGCTTTTATAACAAATTTTTAACATTTGTCATCAATCTTGTCAGGTTTAATCCTTAATATTTCCTCTGTTAATGGGACCAGTTTTTTCCCCTTTCTTTCTTTTTTCGTTTTGAAGATTGACAACCACACTGAAACTCCTCACAAGGAAAAGCAGTTAAAAACGTTTTTACGATATTCCATAATTTGAGACAAAAAACAGGAATGTCAAAATTTCTTGCATCCGTTTACTTAAAGATCTTCGTTAGTGCGTATTCCAATCAGTTCCTATTGCAATATGAATTGTTTTTTCAATGTGACCATATTAATTGATTGTCTACTGGGGTATTTCTACAGTCAAAGCATTCTCAAATCTAGTTTCAAAATCTGAATAAAGGGCACTTAAATGCTGAACGTAGATTTAAACGTCCTGATAGATTGTCTGTGAGAAATTGAGAAAATTCACGACATACTGCTTTAGCTTAATTCTGGAAAGAAACGCTGAAATGGTCCTTGTTTTAATAAGATTTAAGCTGTCACCTCATAACTGCAAGTTAACCTCACATTTCATTTAGTAAAATAAATCTGTTAAATAGGTAAAATCTGGTTTCCACTTGATTAAATTTCCTTTTTTAATAAAAACCACTATCATATAGACCACCATTTACTCCTCTTGAACCCCCAAATTATTTTTTCGCTCAAGTATACCCCTTGCAGATCGTCATAGACCCCTGGGGTCGATATAGACCACTTTGAGAATCACTGAACTAAACCATTAGTAGAGAAATTTTTTTAAACAAAATCTGCTGTGACAGTTATTTTATTTATTTTTAGGAGGAAATTGTTTCTTTTAAATACTGTGATTATGAAGTTTTTATTTAGACTATCAAAACAATCATGTATCCGTGTATAAGCTAAACAATAACGAATACATTATTTTTGTGGTTTTCAAATAAAATGTAAATCTTAACTATTCTGGACACAAAAAAGATTTATGTTTAGAAAAATGAATGTAATATTAAACGGAATAAAGAACTCGCTATTGAAAAATAGCAAATCTCTTCAAACCCAACGTCATTGGATGACAGAACATGACTTCATTTGAATTATTTTTGTTACTGATAAATAAATCAAGCACTTAAAATATTTATAATTCATTATTTTTATATTTTATACTCAGTAACCTCTTTAACTATAATTTGGGATGATATTTCGAAAAAACGATGGTTTTTTCACAAATATTATATCATATTTCAATTCAAGCTTATACACATACGAAAAAAATGATAATCTTTATCTAAGAAAATCTCTGTGTGTACTTTGTACAGAAATTATAATAACTTAGAAATAAGCAAAAAATGAACAAAATATTAAGTTACATCTGACAAATAAAAGAGAATACCAAAATTTGTCTAGAGTGATAAAAAAATATTGGAAGAGTTGTTTTGTCGCCAACTGAAGGCGATAAAGGTACCAATCTAGCACTCTGACTGGCAGTGTATCAGGTAAGCAATGTCTGCGCTTGCGCGCTCTTCGTGAATGGGCAACAGGTAGCCTGTTGCGTAATCGGAAGATAGTAAATAATTTATAATTTTTACTGCTCCCTCTGTTCGCTCTTTGCCAAAGCAGTGATTTTGTTGACAGGAGATTTTATTTTTGGCGAGCAATCTAGGCGCTTTTATCTTTTTACACATTCAGCAGTTTTCTTTTTCTTGTCTCCAATTGCTTTTCTGAAAGAGATAAAGAAAGCAGAGATTTTTTAAAAATATGTATAGTATTAAATAATGGAGAGAATGTTTGCAGTCAGACCGCTGTGTGCATTATGATAAAATTGCTATTATGTTTCATATTTTAATTTTATTGTGTCAAAAATCGGGATCAAAATAAAATTTGCTACATGTTACAACGATTAATAACAAATTGTACCTATAACACAAATTATCTTACTAAAATGACTAAAATTAAGGAAACACTTAATAAAATAATTCTTACTTAAATCAATGGTTATTCATTTATAAGAAAACCCACAAAATATACATTTATCAGAAAAGATTTTTTTTAAAATTTTTTTTGTTTTTTTTTTGCGTTTTTTAACCAATTTTAAAATTTTGGTATCATATTATAACTTCACTAATTCTTTAGAAAATAAGGACTGTTAAGTTAGAAATCTTTCCTGCAAAATCATTCTTTTTTTCCCCTTCGAACAATTCGAGTCTTTTTTTAAGAACAATTGAGAGAGAGAGAGAGAGAGAATTCGACAATTGATTGTTAATCGATTTAATTTTTGATTATTTTCTATAATTTAGCAACTTCCAACAGTATTTCTTGTCGATACAAATGTCAGCTTCAACCACTGCTCGCGAGAGACTCAGAGCTCAAATCACAATCCAACACTCCTCATAATTTGGATCCTTTGAAAACAGACATTTGATAATTTTATAAGTTTTTCTTAATAATACAAGCATTATGTTAAAATATTCAAAATAGGAAATATGTTTATTATGTGTGTGTGTTTATCTATATATATAAAGGAGAAAAGCGACTCACTGACTGACTGACTAACTAATCACGATATCTCCGGAACCATACAATCCACAGACTTGAAATTTGGTAGACATGTTCCTTTCATGGAGTAGAGATCAACTAAGAACGGATTTTTTTTTGCGAAATTCGAATCACAAGGGGCATTAAAATAATTGTTTCCATTTTTAAACTACTCGACGTACAATCTTGAAATTAGATAAGCAGATTCCTTTCATAGAGAAGAGATCCGCTACAAAATGAGTTTGGTAAAAATTGACCCCCAAGTGGCGTTGCGGGGGCTTAGGGGCCGTTATAGATAATTATTTCCATTTTTAAGCTATGAGACTCAGTCTTTATAATTGATAAATACATTTCTTTCATAGAGTAGATATCAGCTACAAGATGGGTTTTGGGAAAATAGCCCCCCAAGTGGCGTTGCGGGGGATTAAGGGGCGTAATAGATAAATATTTTCGTTTTTAAACTACTTGACCTACAAGCTTGAAAATTGGTAGGCATGTTTTTTTCATGGAGTAAATTCCGTTACAAAACGGATTTTGTGAAAATTGACCCCCCACGGGTGTTACGGGAGGGGGGGTTAAGGGGAGATTTTAAATATAATTATTCCGATTTTAAACTATAAGGCGTACAGTCTTGAAATTTGGTAAGCGAATTCCTCTCATAAGGCATACACATAATACTCTACAAAATGGGTTTCGTGAAAATCGAAACCCACAAGTGGCGTTGTGGGGCTTAAGGGGCGTTATAGATAATTATTTTCATTTTTAAACTACTGGTCGTATAGTCTTGAAATATGATAATCAGAAGCCTTTCATGGATTAAAGATCCATGTTTTGTGAAAATCGACCCCTAGATGGCGTTGCGGAGACTCAAGAGGCGTTATAGGTAATTTTTTCCATTTTTAATTTATTCGACGCACAGTCTTCAAATTTGGTAAGCAGATTCCATTTAGAGAGTATTGTTCCCCTACAAAATGGGTTTTGTGAAAACAGATCCCCAAGTGGCGTTGCGGGGGCTCAAGGGACGTTATAGATAATTACCCCCATTTTAAAACTATTAGACGTACAGTCTTGAAATTTGGTAAGCAGATTCCTTTCGTAGAGTAGGAATTTGAAGGAAATCAACTCTTGGAGGAGCAAAGGGTTACTGGGGCGTATTGACAAAAAAAAAATTCCTTTTTGCGAACTACAAGGACTATAATAATGGAATTTGGTTTGCAGTTTTCTTTTGTTGAATTGAAATCTGCTAAGAATGGTTATTTCGGAAAACGACTCTCAACAAGATTACGGGGGTATTGATGGTAAAAATTTCGTTTTTTTTCCCTGTTAGATTTAGACTTGAAATTTGGCTTGCATGTTCATTTTCCAGAGTAGAGATACACCGAAAATTCGTTTTGCGGGAATCCACTTGGTTATAGGGTTACGAAAGTGCAAACATCATTCTTATCTTCAATTTTAGAGATTTTTAGAAAATACAAATTAGATAAGTTCCACCCTTTTTTTTTTTTTTATCAAGAGACGACAATTATATTTTTTAATACAATCGAATTCTTAATGCTAGGACTTAGATATCAACAATTTATATATATATAAAACATCATGAAATACCCAGCGAAGCGGGTGGGTAACGGCTAGTATATACTATTCATTAAATTTTGTTTAATAAATGTGAAAAAGTAAAGTGAAAGTAAATTACGAAATATTGCAAAAATTACAACAAAAGCAACGTGCTTTTTTTAAAGTTTTTTGCACGAACATTAAATATTTTGAATTTACATCTTTTTGTTTTTTTTTTTTTTACTTGCTTCTCATATCCCAAGCATTCACACTCCACATTCAAAACAAAAACGTTACAATATTGGTTAATTAAATAATTATAAAAAATTTGACAAAAAAACCCGGCAAAATTTTTTTATTTTTCAAAAAACTTCAAATGCAGTGCGCGAAGGAAAAGGTTTTTTTTTTTTTTTTCTTTTTGTTTAGCCACAGTATAGAAACAGAAAAAGAAGAAGAAATAAACTTTTTCACCCCACTTTAATATTTATATATTTTCCAATCATGGCATTACGTCAGTTGCGGTCGACCGGTGGACCGCTAAGACATTTTGGGATGACTCCCTGAAGATTTTAGCAGTTGTTGTTGTTGTCGTGTATGACAAAGTGCAAAGGTATTGTATATAACAAAATAAAGATAAAGAAATGAGTCAAATATTGCCAAAGGCGTGAATCACTGCCGTGGCAACATCCATGGCACGATCCGAGTATAGGATGTCCATGCTGTAGTCATTGTCTATTTTAAAAAGGCACCAACAATGGAAGGACAGTTAAAAAGATGTTTGGGATCCAGTTGCTTGCCTGGGCAGTGCCTGCATTCCACATATGATCTGGATCCATCAGGCAGAATCTTCATGCCCTTAAAATGTTTTGTCCTTAGTCTGGTTATTGTTGTTGTAATTTCTCGGCTATAATTTAATTCTGGCAGCGAGAGTTTTTTTCGTGGGTTTGAGCAGAGCTTTTGTTTTGCGACTGCGTTGGCATCAAAGACCGTAGTCGAAGAAGTTACACGTTCAAGGGTCCTGGCTTCATTGGCAAGGAAATCGGCCATCTCGTTCCCCTCGATGTCAACATGGGCCGGGATCCACTGGAGGGTGCATGATTTGCCCAATGCACCAATGGAAAGTAAAAGAGAGTTGATTTCTTGGGTGAGTCCCATTTTTCCTTTCAAGATGGCCTCAAGAGCGGATCTACAATCGGAAAGAACAATGATGCCGTCGGAATTAGCGATATCTGTCCATGTAAGGTAAATATCTAGGGCTGTCCTAATTGCTATGAGCTCACACGTGAAGTTGGAAGCAATTTGCCCTGCGGAGACCTTGTGCTTTGAAGTTGTATTATCTGGGTATTTAAGAAAGACACCAGATCCACCCCTATTGCACTCTGAGTCTGAAGAACCGTCAGTGTAGGCAATTACTAAACGAGGCCTCATAAGACTGATAATTGTGTCCATGCCTTTCCTTTTAATTGTGTCCTTAGATTCCTTTTTCGTGCAAGGCTCAAGAAGGTCTAAAAATATTTTGGCAGAGGGAGGTGGTTTGACTGGAAAACAAGGTTCTTGAATGATGTCAAGGCTTGTGTGATTCAAGTTAATGTTGTTTCTGATGTCTTTATCAAACTGAAGTGTTGAAGATCTTTTCAGCCTATTCTTAGCTGTCCAGGAGTGAAAAGTGATGTTGGAAATATGTTGCTCGCCACAGCTTCTGATTTTGTTTGTAAATTTAATGGTGGCAAGTTTCCTCCTGCCTTTCAATGATGGCAGGCCACACTCATTCTCAGCTGTCACATTATTTGTCGAGGACACAGCTCCGATGATAATTTTGGACACCCTATACTGAACAGAGTCGATTTTCTCTGTTGAGGTAGAAGCTGATGGAGCCCAAACGGGTGCTGCATATTCGAGGATTGGTCTTATAAGTGCAGTGTAGGTGTTTAGGAGTGTCTTTGGTTTAGAACCCCAAGTCGAACCGCAAAGTTTTCGAAGAATATTGAGCTTCTTTAAAGCCTTTTGCGATACATTCTGTATATTCTTGGTAAACCTCAGTTCCGCATCTAGCGTTAAGCCAAGGTATTTGGGATGGGAGATTTTTTTCAACAATTGAGTTATTTAACCTTAATTTGGGGAGGAAGGCTGCCCTGTTTCTCCTGTCAGTAGAAAACACACAGTATTTGGTTTTTTCTGGATTTATCATCAGTTTGAGCTGCTTAGCCCAGTCTGCAATGTGAGAGAGAATTTCGTTCAGGTACATTAGGATGTCAGTATGAGAGTGCCAATGGCCAATGGTTATACTTTCCGCTTGATAAGCCATTTCAATGATACTGGAATGAATTATTTGTTCCATAATTTTACATAAAGTGCTTGTAAGGGATATGGGCCGGAAATTTTTACAGTTTGCTGCATCCTTACCAGCTTTGAGAATAGAAACAATGACAGACATTTTCCAGATAGTTTGTAGTTTGCCAGTAATCCAGGATAGGTTGAAAATCTGAAGAAGAATACTCCTGGCAAGAACACCAAAGTGTTTGATCATTGAACCGAAGATGAGGTCGATACCAGGAGACTTCTCTTAGGGTCAAGGCTTCTAATTACGCTGTCAAGTTCTTCCAAAGTAATATCATTAGAAAAATCATCTCTTTGGTTGTAGGATTTACTTTGATTTAAAACCTGTCTATAGATTTTCTTTTGTTTTCTATCTTCTCTGCTAAAACTCAGCCTGCTTGCCTGTTCATAATGTTGAGCCAGTAGGTTTGCAGTCTGCCTGTCAGTCGTGGATGAATATCCGCCAGAGGTAATAGCATTGGAGGTTGGTCCATTATTTTGTTGATTGCAGCGGTTGTTGAGGACGTTGATTACTCGCCAGTGGTGGTAATCTTTCCTTGGATCAAGCCTGCCGCAAAGATCAATCCATTTTTCTCTTTTATATGCAGCGATTTCATCCTCGACTTTGCGATTGATATCTATAAGATTTCTTCTGTTTTCGTCACTATTGTTCATCTCAATTTTAGACGGAAAATTCAAGATTGGCTGACAGTACGCAGACTAAGTCTTCTTTTGACTATAACAAAGCAAACTAACTGTAAATGAAAATGTTTTATTTTTTAATGTTGTAGTGTCTGGCTACTGTTGGCGGAAGATTATGGAATGTTGGCGCTATTTAGTGTGTCTTAGGCGGTGGGTTACTGTTTTTAGGGAGAAAGTAATTGACCCTCGAAGGTGACGGTCAGGGAAAAGAGAGTCCCTCGTTTTTGGGAGCGCGGTGAATTGCGCTTGTGTTTTTGCTATATCGAGAGAAGGAGGGAGTTCCGTTGGTTTTGAGACTGGACTTTTTGTGTATTGCGCGGAGAATTGCGCTTGTGTTTTGGTTGTATTGAGATTAAGAAAGATAGAATTCTGTTCTGTTGACATGACGTGCTGTGTCGGAAAAAAAGAAGTAATAAAGACATTACAACAAGCTCCCCTTTTCGTGAACCAGAGAAGAAGGGAAAAAAAGTTTGAAAGCGCAACAAAAGAAGATTTAGTAACGGTACTTGTGGAAATGAGAGAAACCGTTGACGCTGATCTTGGAATTATGGAGTTGAAACAGAAATTAATGCTAAGTAAGGCGTACTTAGAAGAGATGAAGAATTTGTCAGAGATGTCTTAGCAACTACGATAGAGGACAGAATGGAAGAAGAAGAGGATAGAAAGGAGCGTAGAAGGAAGAAGAGAGGATAGAAGAAGAAGAAAGAAGGAGCGTAGAAGGGAAAAAGAAGAGGATAGAAAGAGAAGAAGAGTATAAAAAGGAGCGTAGAAGGGAAGAAGAAGAGGATAGAAAGAAAGAAGAGTAAAAAAAAAAGAAGAAGAATAGAAAGAAGAAGAGCTATAGGAGCGTAGAAGGAAGAAGAAGAGGATAGAAAGAAAGAAGAGTTAAAAAGAAAGCAGGAAGAACTTGAGAATAGAACTGAAAAGAATAGAAGCAGCAAGATGTAAAGCAGAAAACGAAGCCAGAATAAAAGAAGCAAGGCACATAGCTGAGGAGGAGGCCAGACTTAAAGCTGAGAAAGAAGCTAAAATATTGGAAGCAAGGTGGAGAATTGAGAAAGAAGCTCGACTTATGGCCGAGGAGGAAGCTAGACTCAAGGCTCAGGAAGATGCCAAAGCAGTGGAAGAAAGACGTAAGGCCCAAGAAGAAAGGAAAATGAACGAAAGAATAGCTTTGTGTGTGTGTGTTTGGAAGAAGAGACGAGATTGGAGAAAGAAAGATGGCTTGTGCAAGAGCAGATGCAACAGGTTCAAGAAAAATACAAAATGAGAATGAAAGCAGAAAAACAGAAGTGCTTACAAGAAGAAAGGTGTAAAAGAATGGAAGAGCAAAAACAATTTTTAATGGGAAAGTCGGATGAAGACATGGAGGTACCTCAAGCAATCGAGAAAGTTCTTGTTTTCAAAGGTGAAAGAGCCCAAATGCTTAGTGTTAATCCAGATGCTGTAGCTCAACCTGTCATTGTTGGGGAAGGAAAGGGTTTATCTAGAGACGCATCTAAGGTGCCGCTAATTCCTGCCGATAAGGAGATGTGTGAAGGAAAAGAAGAAACACCAGTCGATGTGATAAGAGATGAAGTTAAAGATGATATTAATCCGGCGATCCTTAATAAAGAGACATTGGATTTGGAGTACGATGAAATTAAAGAAGAAGAGTCAAAATTGTTCCTGGGAAAACGTAAAAAATTAAGCAGAAAGACAGTTGCAGAATTACAACATAAAGTGAATTTAAAAGAGAAAGAGAGAGAGAGAGAGAGAGAGCTTCAACCAAAATTATACTTGTGTTCCATCATTGGTGTTTTAAAGGTAAACAAGATAAACAAGAAATAGAAAAACCTGCTTGGAAACTGCATGATTGTATCAAACAAATTGGTATTATGAAGATGGGGCAAGCATTGCGATAAAGAGATGATCAAAAGACAATGAAAGCTAAGATGTGGAAAAAGGTTAGATTCAAGTCGAGAAAGAGCCACCTAGATTATCAAAACTTGGGAATAGTGTTTCTGAACGGCGACCATGTATGGAGACTTCGGTTCTGAAAGGAAAGCCCCTCCCGTGCATTGGGGGACCGAAGAAAGAGGGAAAAAACGCAGAACCCCTCCCCTGCTCTCTGGACAGCTGTGGGGTCCTTGACCCAGCGTGAGTAGGGGAATGATTTCGGGGACCGAAGGAGAAAGTGTGAACCCCCCCCCCCCCTGCAACACCAGTTAAAACACGATTGGAACCGGACACTTGTTACCCCAAACGAACACTTTTGATGTAGAACATTGCTCAGGAGGTAAAATAATTAATCGTTATCCGTTGGACATTAATAATTGATATTATGTATCCTTATTATTAATTTTTGTGTGCGTTGTTTATGCATATATGTTAACCTTAATATTCATTTAAAAGTGAAATTTTCATAGTTTGCTAGGAAACCGTCTATTATTGAATTTATTTACTATTTAAGTGTGGTTTAACTGTGTACTCTTAGAATTAATTCAATAATGGTATTTGTGAAGCTTGATATTCATAGTGAAATAATGTTAGTTTGCTTATTTACTATCTGAATATAGAGAGGAAAAGTTAAGATGGTATTTTGTTTGTATCATGAATCTCGTAATACTTTGCTAAACTATTAGTTACTTAGATTTTTTTAAAATTTTCCTGTGTGTGTTTCTTTGATGTAAACTGTATTTTCTTTATTGCTTAGCATTAGTAATTATTTTTGGATAATTCTTGGTAATACTTATTATGTGAATGTGCTGATTTTGCATTTTCTTGTATATTTCTAGTATAGTGTATTATGGTAATCCATATTTGTTATTTGCCAATAATTGTACTGTTGTGTATGTAGTAGTGTAGTTTTAAGGAGAGGTCCGCCAAAGTAGTCAGTTTTTTTTTGTTTCAGATTTATGCTTAATTTGTAATTAACCATAACCTTGGCGGCGACGTGTAGTGTCTGGCTACTGTTGGCGGAAGATTATGGAATGTTGGCGCTATTTAGTGCGTCTTAGGCGGTGGGTTACTATTTTTAGGGAGAAAGTAATTGACCCTGGAAGGTGACGGTCAGGGAAAAGAGAGTCCCTCGTTTTTGGGAGCGCGGTGAATTGCGCTTGTGTTTTTGCTATATCGAGACAAGGAAGGAGTTCCGTTGGTTTTGAGACTGGACTTTTTGTGTATTGCGCAGAGCATTGCGCTTGTGTTTTGGTTGTATTGAGATTAAGAAAGATAGAATCCTTTTCTGTTGACAAGACGTGCTGTGTCGGGGAAAAAAGAAGTAATAAAGACATTACAAATGTATTTTGAATTGTTTCACAATAAAAGCGTTATTTGATATAATTATATTTGTGGCTATTATTATGAAGTTTGTATCTTGCGTTTTGCTTTAAACGCGTTTTTAAAGGTGTTTTTTTTTTAATTTTAGAGTTCTGGGTGAGTACATATTTATTCCGTATATATATTATTAAGTTATTATAATAACCTTTTCCTTACGTCACTACACCTACGACATTGGGCAGTGGCGCACACAAGAATTTTTCAAGGGGGAATGGGATTGTGGGTCAGGTCTACCATTCTCGTATCAAACTCCAATACGCAGCCAAACAAATTTTTTTGATTTTGTAGGGAGTAAAAAAACCGCAAAAAATAAGTTACTGAATAAATAATTAACATTAATTAATAAAAAAATTACTATTTCAAATACTTAATTACGTTTTACGTACTATATACATGGGATTATAATGAATCGGGGGGGGGGATCAAGAGGGCTATGAGGGAGGGTCCGGACTCGTGGACCGTAACGTCTTGAAAAAATTAGAAGTAGCCCGTATTTTGAAAAAGTCTGCCTATCCCTGATTTAAAGGGATGAGTAAAAGATTATTTTTTTTTTTATTTTCCTTTTGTTACTATGAAAGGATGTTATGTATGTGTTTGCGTTACAATTCCGTGTTTTTAACATGAGCTGAAAAATAACAGCGCGTGCGTATTCCATTAACTGTATCTTCTTAAAAAATATATATATATAAAAATTTGTTTAATATTGCCTGTGAATTTTGAACTCAATTCACTCTCTACATTGGGTTGTCTAAATACCAATAATGAAAAAAATTAACCAACCAATAAGGAAGAAACCCTTTTAAAGAAATTAATAACAGAGTAGTAATGAAACTTCAAACTTCCGCCTAAACTGGTACCATTTTCTTTTCTTTGTTCATAAGCGAAGAAAAAGGAAAATCTAGAAAAACGAGCTTCTTTGGATTTTACGCAATAAGAATTTTTTTACAAGCCTTTTTTTTTATTTCACCGAGTAAAAGTGACTGGATTGTAATTTATTCCTGGTAATAAGTTGCTCTTAATAATATGAGACCGTGTGAAAAAAATTCGAATGAAAATAATACAAATCTTGAAAATCTTTTGTATATCTGAAAAAAAAGAATGCAATGCATGGATACCTCCGTTAATTATCGATATATATTAATTTATTAAGATAGTTTTAATAATAATCTGTAGTGATTATTTTTTCATTAAACTATTGGTATCTAACGTTCCAGTAGGGATGCTTTAATTTGTTGGTGTCGTGCTTTTACATCTATTAATTATCTTCCATTTCGCTTTTGCAAATTAATGATATTTTATTATAATGTTGAAAGACAAGTTAAGAAACTATTATACATACGGGCAATACAAATTAAGTTTTGATATTATAAGCAAACAAAAATATTTTACCTATATTTTGATGAGTGTATGATGTGTACTGACCTATTGGACTGTATATTCCAAAATTTCTCAACAACTCTATTTACAACTTTTATTTTCAGAAGTGGTTAAATTTTATGTTTACTGTATTTTTCTTTTTTTGAAATTTTTAATGCCAGGAGAAATTTTAAAATGTTCAACAGTTTTCAATTGTAAGCTCTTCACTTTCTGTTCTGTTTAGATTCTTCGGTTTTACAGCGCCTTGTAGTTTTCTATTTATCTAAATTTTTAAAAAAAATCTTCATCATCAAATAATTTTTCTGGATTGTCTTCATTTACATATTAACACAGACAGCCCTTTTCCAAAATAGATGTACCTCTTTGCTTTTTTTGGGTCTCTTGGAAGAATATTTGAATCAATTTTTCCCATTAAAACAATAAGTACAAGTCTAATTTCAGCTTTGTTCTTGATGTTTATCCTCTAAAGATCTGACATATTCATATGTCAGATCAACTCCAGATGGTTGTTGACAGCCCAAAAAATTTGTGACTCCAAGGGGTGTTGAGGGGACTTAAGGGCCGTTATAGGCAATTAGTTCTATTTTTAAAATATTAGATGTGCATTCTTGAAATTTGGTAAGCAGATTCCTTTTAAAGAGCAGAGTCCCGTTATAAAATGGTTTTTACAAAAATTGACCCCAAAGTGACGTTGCGGGGGATTAAGGGGCGTTATACATAATTATTTCCGTTTTTAAGCTATTAGACGTACAGTCTTGAACTTTGGTAAGCAGATTCCTTTCATGAGTAGAGATCTGCAACAAAATGAGTGCTGAAAATCGACATCCAAGTGGCGTTGCGGGGGCTCAAGGCTCGTTATAGATAACAATTTCCATTTTTAAACTATTAGACGTAAAGTATTGAAATGTAAGCAGAGCCTATTCATAGAGTAGAGATCCGCAACACAAAATGGTTTTTGCGAAAATAGATTCCGTAGGGGCGTTGCGGGAGCTTAAGAGGGGCGTTATAGATAGCTATTTCCATTTTTAAACTATTAGACGTAAAGTATTGAAATTGCAAGCAGAGCCTATTCATAGAGTAGAGATCCGCAACAAAATGAGTGCGAAAATGACATCCAATGGCGTTGCGGGGCTAAGGCGTTATAGATAACTATTTCCATTTTTAAACTATTAGACGTAATTGAAATTGTAAGCAGAGCTATTCATAGAGTAGAGATCGCAACAAAATGGTGCGAAAATAATCCTAGGGCGTTGCGGGGCTTAAGGCGTTATAGATAGCTATTTCCATTTTTAAACTATTAGACGTAAAGTATTGAAATTGCAAGCAGAGCCTTTTCATAGAGTAGAGATCCGCTACAAAATGAGTTTTGGGGAAATCGACCCCAAGGGCGTTGCGAGAGTTTAAGGGTCGTTATAGATAATTACTTCCATTTTTAAACTATTAGACGTAAAGTCTTGAAATTTGAGGAGCAGATTCCTTTTATAGAGTAGATATCCGTTACTAAATGGGTTTTACAAAAATCGACCCAAGTGGAGTAGCGTGTGAAAAAGGAGCGTAATACATAATTTTCGTTTTTAAACTATTGGATGTATTTTCTTGAAATTTGGTAAGCAGATTCCTTTCATAGAGTAGAGATCCGTTACAAAATGGGCTTTGAGAAAATCGACCCCCCAAGAGGCGTTACAGATAATTATTTCCGTTTTTAAACTATCAGACCTATCTGCCTGAAAATTGGTAAGCACGTTCCTTTTTTGTGGAATAGAGTTCCTCTAACGAAGAGTTTTGCGAAAATAGACTCCCAAGGAGGTGGGTGTTGTAAGGATATCAAGGGGAAATTTTGAAAAAAGTCATGTTTTTGAATTGTTAGTCCCACATACTTGAAATTTGTTAAACATGTTTATTTTGTTGAATAGAGATCCCCTAAGTATAAATTTTGCGGAAATTGACTCCATCTGGAGGGAGCGCGGGGGAGGGGTTACTGGGGCGTATAGACAAAAAAAATCCAGTTTTCGAACTACTAAGACTAAACTTTGCATGTTTCTTTTGTTGAATTGGTTAAGAATGAATTTTATGGAAATCGACTCTCTCAACAGGGTTACGGGACATATTGATAATGAAAATTTCGTTTTTAATCTATTAGATTTACACTTGAAATTTGGCACGCAAGTTTATTTTACAAAGTAAATATTCACTAAATTTTTTTTTTTGAAACTCGCTTGATTATTGGGATAAATCATTCTTCTTCAATTTTAGAGATTATTAGAAATTAGAAGTTCTGTCTTTTTTATATCGAGAAGCGAGATCTACAGGTTAAGTATATTTTTCAGTACAATCGAATTCGTAATACTAGGACTTAGATATCAATAATTTATATATACATTTAAACAGTATATACTTATACACACTTCATAAAATGCCCTTAGGTAACGGCTAGTAAACTATAAATTCCATTGTATTTTGTTGCAATAATGATTTTATATGATTTTTTTTAAATGAAGTTAGGCTTAACAGGAAAAATCGCTTGGTCCTGAACGGGTTAAAGGGTTAACTCGCTCCTAAAGACAGAGCAAGTGTAAGGTTTGCGTTGTTTTATTGTAGTCTCGTGGGGTGGGAAGTATTCCTAATAAAAATACCGCTGCCAGTGCAATCTTCTGTACGACTACCGTCAATATAGACCAGAACTGCATCTTTAGGAATGTAACTAATCATTTTTCCAGAGCTAGCTATCCAAGATGGTCTTCAAGGTGAGTTTGTTCGTCAGCTTTGAATTCAATAAAGAACACGTGACTGCCTTTATCATGTGACCATCTGAATTTCCCCATTATTTTATCAGATGCGTATGATATTGTGATCTAACTGAATTTCAATACAAACTAAAAAAACGCATTGTGAATTTTTTTTAAAATAAATTTCAAATTGTGTTCTTTTAGTTACTACATGTGTGTGTGAGTGATGTGCCTTCAATAGTTCATCAAATCTTCAATACTTAAGACTTTTAAAGTTTTTATGAGTGTGTGCAATTGGTTATTCGACATTCCATCGATTGTTGTTTCTAATGCTACCTGTCTGACGGTTTCAGATCGATGCCCACGAAATTCAAAGAGCTAAATTGTACGCTTGTCGTTACCATAGCTTTGAGCACTACACAGGTAACAGTACGATTTTGCTCAGTTCCATTTCAATTTTGAGGGAGAATCCCTAGGGATAGTCCGGGGTCTTCCACCCCTCTACATCTACCTCCAACCTCTTTCGGCTATGCTGTGCCTTCCTGCTGCACAGGTACTATACTTTTTCAAACAGCTAGTGTCTTCATCTGGATTCGAAACTTAAGCCCTACGTCATAGCAGCCAGTGTTTTCCAACCACTTTACCGTATGGGCGACTAGACATCTTACACAACTAGAGTAAATAACAATACACGAGAAAAAAATTCATATTGAAGAAATTACAGCGTGATAGTTAAAGCTTGGTTCCATACACTCTATGTCTTGAAGTAGAACGGATTCAATTGGTGAAGCAATGTTAAATTAATAGTTAATGAATATGTATCATGTTCTAACTGATTAACATAGGAACAATAGAGGTTGCAACTGAGAGTTACAGTGGCGGTCAACACACGGGAGAGACAGATATGATTACAATTAACTAGAGCTCAATAAAAGCTAGTAAAGATAATAAACTTAATTTTGACAGATTTGGTCAGTTCAGTACCTGAGATATGTTGAAGCAACACAGATGGTCGAAAGGGAGTCAACTTTTCACTAGATATCAGTTTTGGAGATTTATATTTTTTGCACATTCGAAGTATCTGATAGCCTAATGGGGAGGGGGGTTATGGTCGTAGACTCGTGGCCTTGTCCCAATGAAGTCCTGCCAGAAAGAGGGGCTGGTGCACAAATCTGACGTGGAGCAAAGTCCTCCCATTCGCATGGTAGTTTGGAAAGGGGAGATTGCCAGCTCAGGTGACGTTCTCATCACTTGACTGGGGTCCTAAACTATGAAATTTGTCGTCAACAGCCCTCGCGTTGATTTATGTAGCATTCAATTGAAGGATCTGGAGGTAGACGCTGATAGATTACTTGATTTTCCGTTCGATAGTTTTAGGAATATATATTATTATAAAAAGGTACAAGAGAATAAAACCTTTGAGAAGTAGGAAAATTTTTAACAAAATTTTGACTGATAAAAAATACATTTTTCATCCTGCCCCCCCCCACCCCCACAATAAGAATGTATTACAATTCACATACATTGGCCAACAATTTGTTTAGAATTTTATTATTTTCACTCGGAATAACTGAGTTAATTCTAATTTTTTGTTTTCTTCTTGTTTGTTTTTTGATGATGTCCGATTCGATTTCAATTACAAAACGTTTATCAAAATAAGGATAGACACATAATGATTCCTCAATTCAATTTTAATTTATGTAACCACTCATAATTTTGGAACAATATGAAATTAATCGTATTGTGGAGAAAATTCCATCTAAAAGTAAAGGTATATAAAAATGTTCATGACGTAACAATTTAAACAGGGTTAAATCGAAAGCTCATTAAAGAACAATTTTTACTGTGATGTCTTTTATCAGCCACTTTCTATTAAAATACGATCAAAAGCTACAATATAAACCTGAATTTATTGATTAACTACATGATAAGAGTCTAGATTACACATATTGGAAAGTATTGTGTTGTGTCACGAAGATTAATTTCAGAGCCAACAAGTGCAGATCGCTGCGAATTATTCATTCGCTTTTGATTTCATGCAGGTGACCCGATTCGTAAACATTCCATTCGAGGCCGAAAACGCGGGAGAAAAAAGCTCTCTTTGTCAGAACGTTGATATCAAGGGCATATCAAAGAACAGTTGTTTATGTTTAGACCGAACCTGTTTAAAGAATTTGCAATTTACTTTTCTTTTTTATTTTAGTTTAGATTAGTTCTCTAACAACTTGAAAAAAAGGGTGAGCTCAAAAGTAAGTCCAGAATTTTTGGAGTCAGAATAATTAATAAATGTAATTAAGACATGAATTAATGTAATCAAGGCGCCTTTTTCTGAGAGTTCGGATAATTACATAATAAATTTTCTTTTCTGTTTACTAATGTGATAAAAATCTCTGATTTAATGGTTCGTTTTTTTTATTTGTTTCAGTGGAGAAATCCTAAATCATATTAATTATTATGTTTACTTATTGAGAACGCTTTATTCTTCTTTGATTGAAATAATGACGTTTTCATTCAAATTAAGCTTTTTACGAGCAAATATTTAGTCTGACTTTTTTAGAATACATAGAAGGGGGAGAGGAATGTCATAATTACCACAATAATTTTTCAAATCCCATTACTATTCTCACTAGTTTAAATATTAACTTAGATGATTTATGTATTTGAAACGGGCAATGTCTGTGAATGAGTATGTGTAGTGAATTTATTTAAAAAGTATATTAGTACTTTAGGGTGCTGTACGACCTCAATCGTGTTTTGATAAGGTAACATAGAATTGAAACATGTTTAGTTTTTTAATTTCAATTATTATGACAATTCATATTCTATTGCAAAATTATGGTATTTAAGAAATAGATAACACTGTTTCATTAGCGGTGTTGTGCAACTGTCTTCTCAACAGAGTTGGAGAGTGAAGTGTGAGACAGGAAAGAGAGAGGGGGGAGCATTGAGAGAGTCCGAGACAGTGGCATAACGTACGAGAGTCCGAGACAATGGCATAACGTACCCTGCCCCTGTCCGAGACAGGGGCAGGGCTTTAGGGGGCCTAACGCCTGACTGACATCAAGTTATAATTCTTTGTAAGATCCGATTTGGGGCTCAAAATCTGTCTTTACAGGGGGCCCTTATATTCTCCGTTACGCCACACTGGTCCGAGAGTAAAGTTTGTGACGTTGTTATGGGGTGTGAGGTAGTTTTGCTTGCAAAAGAAAATTGTTATTTTGTTGTTAGAGAGGAAGAGTTAATTTCAGATGTAGTGTTATCAACACAGAAGGATAGATGTTATTTTTCTTCAAGCAATTTTTAAGTTTAATTTGCTTGGATTTAGATAAATTAGCGAATGATTGTTAAATTACCTCTCACTTGGAAGCTACACGAGGGCTAATGATGACTGATCTCGTAATTTCGGGTCACAGTCAAGTGATGAGAACACAGAATCCCACTTATCAAATTTCCCCGTCTTGTCAAAGTGAATACTTTGAGCTCCGACAGAATTAACGTAAATCAGCCCTCTACACGGAGGCTCATTAGTCGAGCTTCTTAACGACATTTTTTTAAATAATAAAAAGTTGTACTCGCACTAGTCCTTAGGGATGTAAAATGAAAATCAAGTTTCTTCATTTAAAATAATTCTTCTTTGGGGGACGGAGGGGATATTGGTAGTTACTCCTTGAGATTTTTCTTGAGGCCTTTGGCACCTATGCAAAAGTAGGCAGTGCCGGTTTATCCATTGGGTGCTCCAGAAGGGTCCGGATAAGCTGGACTCAACCAGATTTTCTGGTTATAAATTTCAATCATCCAGTGCCAATGCCAAGGGAGTCTGTAAATCTTCTGCGCCCGGGGCCTGTAATAAATATTTGAATAAGAAAATAAATATTTGATTTAATAATTAGCATTAATTAATAAAGTGAATTGCTAATTACAAATACTTTATTAAACCTTACGTTATATATATATTAGATTATCATCAATCAAAAAAAACTCAAGGGCTTTGGAGGAGGGGCGTTCCGGACCCCTAGGACACCCCCTTGTATGCGCCACTGGTATTAATTATCACTGGTGTGCCTTATTAATTATCAAATACATTGTGTGGGACTGATACATTTATAAGTTTATTATATCAGTGTAAATGTATATTTTAATTTTTATTCTGTCCGAAAGTCTGTTTGCTTCTTTTCATTAAATTTACAATTTTTGAATTCGCTTATTTTTGACTTTTCGATATGCTCGTGCCCCCCTCGTAGAGTTATCACACCCGATTAGGGGGACGCGCTCCACAGTTTGAGAAACGCTAGTGTAAGGTAGTAGCTTAGACGGAGAAGATATAGTGCAAAGAAACTATCATTGCTAATTGCAGTGGCGTAACGGGATGATTAGGGTCCAACTGCAAAGTCAGGTTTTGGGCCCCAAGCCGGATCTTACAAAGGGTATACCCTCGGCGTCAGTTAGGATTTGGGCCCCCTAAGGCCCTGCACCCCCCGCAATCCGGGGTTGTACGTTACGCTACTGGCTATTTGGCATACAGTTCGATATTCTCCCTTTTTCGAAGAATATGCTTGAGAATAACATTTGACGATTAAAATTATTCGATCATGATCTTATTGGTGCAAAATCGAAGACCAGACGAGCCTCCCTATCGATACCGAGGTCCTGGAATGCTGCCTTAAAACATCCCTGTATATTGGCCCAAATATTTGGCTTGTGGAGGATTCCAAACCAAACTGAGGAAGATTGTTTGACGATTACAAAACAAAAACGGAGTTTTCTGTACTAGCTTAAAAATCTGAATAATCAAACTGTATTTTCTTTGATTTACTATGATTCCTTTCAAAATGTAAAACAAAATGGTACATTAATCAACATATGAATAAAATATGCGCATTATTTTTGTATAAATATTTACTTCAGACTCATCAAAAAACATTTAAAGAAATTTTACTAAATAAACGAACTTAACATCTCATTGGTACCGTGAAGAAAAATTAATTGAATTTGTATTTTATAGAGGAAATCAACATTTTAATAAGATATTGGATAGCAAAACTGTCAAATATTTCAAACACAAGCTGAACTTCGTAACGAGTTAAAACTCAAAACAGCTTGTTTCATTCTTCTTGTAGGGCCATAAATACTTCGGATAGGTTCTTCTTGGGAGGCCAGAAACACTTCGAATAAACATCCTTTTTCCATCCAATCAGGTGCTAACGGCTACGACCCCCCCCCCCCCCCAAACAATTCTATTCCATTCCCCAAACGCGATTCTGTTCTCGTCCATCTTCCATCTCCAAGCTTTTGGGTCGAATCGGAACAGAAAGAACTGAAAAGAGAGAAACTGTTGTACTTCGTTCAGTTACGTATTGCTCCTTTCATTGGAATCCATTAGATCGCAGCATCCAAAGAGGCAAACGGAAGTTTTCAATCTTTTTCTGGTGTAGGCCACCTGGTCGCATATTTTGGCCGCGACCTTCAAAACAGAAGGAAGGGGAGCAAAGAGGAGTCAAGGGCACCCGGAGGTGGATGATCTATAGCAGCGTCCCTTCAGACCCTTCCTCCTTCGACTCCGAAATCTGCTGACTGCATCATGTGGACGATTTTGTAT
>BMAO01013757.1:0-19883 GCA_019973975.1 Trichonephila clavata
TTCCCAAACATATTCTCCAAAAAACAGGGGATTTCCAACTGCATGCCAACCGGCAAAAATGGTAAGACTATTATTAGGGGAGGATCGTTGTCCACATGTCTAGGTCTAATACTATAAACATTCATTCAACTCATGGAGTCAAAATGTGGCCATCGGTCAAGCTGATTTGTTCCTATGTTTGTGAGTCGAGCACATTTATTTGTTTCAAATTAGAGTTTGTATGAGTATTTGACAATGCATGCCATATACTGTCTACTTTTAAGAATCACAGGTAGGGCCTACTTTTGCATAGGAGCCCAGGGCCTCAAAAAGTCTTAAGATGTCCCTGGCCTCAATAGTTAATTTTCACCATATATACATATAGCTCTTTAAAGATACTATACATTATCTTCATTCTATAATCTGATAAAGAAACAAGTGATAATGTAATGAAATTAACGTTTGAGAAAGAAAAAGAAACAAGATTAAAAATAAAAAGGTTTTTTTTTTTTATTTAATGAAATCATAGCATATATAAAAAGAAAAAAACAAACAAACAAATATACAATATATACTTTCATGTTTTATACAAATTATAAATAATTTCCCAACTTCTTGAAGTTCAGAAACATGATTTTTCAAAACACATAACATAAATATTTCACAACAATAGCATTCATAACAAAAAGCAAATATGAGAAATACACATCAGAATTTTTCTCCCCCCTTCTTTTTGGTAAAAGTTATCTTGTGACAAATTAGTGTGAGAAAATATCACTTAAAAGGTTTGATACTTCTTTTGCTCCTTTTTCCATAATAAAACTGTTGTGCGTCCCCTTTACAGTGTGCACAGTAATTCTGCCATCACAGATCTACAAAAGAAAATTCATTCTATTATTGAAATTCATATACATTTACTAATGATTCACTTCATTATAAAGCACAATTCAATGTCCAAAGAAACAATAAGAATCATGGTACAGTATTTTACGAGTGTGATTTACCACCACTTTTCTTGAAAAGTTACTGCCTTCACAAGCTTTATAGTTACAGTGATCACCATAAAACTTCTTCTTACCTACATTCTTGGCACAATAACCAGTGAGTAGAGACCCTTCAACCTCACTCCTTGAAGCTCTCAATCTATTATAAAATTAATCCTCATCCAATACATTTTCCTGCTGAACACTTGGCACAGCAGAGTAAAAAGTCAGAGGTCCTGAGGGGCCAGTGGCGTAATGGAGAATATTTGCCCCCCCCCCTGCAAACTCAGGGTTTGGGCCCTAAGCACAAACACTCACTTATCATCAACCAAACTTTGGTTTGACCCCCCCCCCTCAATGCAGGGGTGTACGTTACGCCACTGGTCCTCTCTCTCTCTCTGGAATTTACTAAACAAATGGTACTGGAAACTATTTGTATTATGCTGATGGCAGTAAGGGCAATATTTCTGAAAGTGCTGTACACATTGAAACACCCGATAGCATAATAACAAAAAATGCTGACATTTTAGAGAACTTATTGCAACTTATATGGGCCTACAATATATTGACACACATTAACTTGATTTCAGGGACATTTGGATTTTAGCAAAGTCTCTATACAGCATCTTTCTCATGAAATGAATCTGGGGTACAAACAAGCCTGAATATTTTAGATCTCATCTTCTTCAAGGCACTCTTCTATGGGTCTCCTCCCATGCAGGAATGAATGATATCTTGGCAAAGACAGCCTTTGCTCACAATTTGCATGAACCCATACTGAAATCTCCCCAATTACAACGATGCCCTTTTCTACCTTTCCACTCCTGGTACTTTGAAACAAGATCATGTTGGTCTCATTAATTCAATATTTCCAAAAAAAAAACAGAAGACTACTTCATCATATTTTTTCAGTGACTACACCAACCTTCCAACAGGACTGGAGGCTCTTTACTAAGTGTCACTGGTACAAAGGTCAGGCCTCCCAAGCTCATACATTTAAATATTTGGATTTTAAAAGACCTATTTGATTTCTGGACTTATGGGAGATCTTTGATATTATGGAGATGGTGTAAAGTAGCTATACCATCCAAGATCAGGAACAACTAACAGAACATGAATCAAGAGATTACTGTGTTTATTAATCAGTCTCATTATAGAAACATTAGTTAATGATAAAATTCTAAGATCATTGCCTATATAATCATAAATAAAAAAAAGAAAGCTATTTTGTGGTTTCCAAATTTTTTAATTGAAAATTACAGAATTTGTGATTGTTAACTGATGCAACATGGTGAATGAGATTTTTTTTATTGACATTGTATTTTTTTACTAATAATCTAAACTCAGTGGCACAATAGCCCATAAGGGCCAAGGCCTACTGTGCCCATCTCAGTATTCGTGACCTTGGGCACTGAGGTGCATGAGCAGATGTTCCAGTGAGGTGGACATTCTGACACAAAACCCCCCAGTGTTTAGTGCTACAAACTTGCATAACTATCACATACATACATTTGAATGTAAATAAATGAATGCTATATTAATTTATATAAAATTTAGAAAATATTTTAATTAAAGAAAAAAAATATTTTTCTAGATGGCATTTTTTAAATTATGTTCGATTTCTCCATCAACAGAGATTAATAAAGAATTTGCACTCCAACCTCCAAATTATATTATTCAACAACAATTAAAAAGAAAAAGAACATATGTGTGTGTGAACTTACTTTGTCCAGATCATAAGACTCTGAAAATGTCTTGGTAATAGAAATGCTGTCTGATGCTTTGATAAGGGTGACATCTTTCTGAAGCTTGCATTTGGGGACATATTTTAGTGCCATGTAGATTTTCTTGTAGTATAAATCGAATGCTGTTTTGAGCTCATCTAGTCCAAAGTTCTTGTGAGTAGCCATAATTTTAGTAGCTGTATATTTGATGCGATCGGCAGTAGTGGGTAGTTTCATTATCTCGGCTTTAAACTGAAAATAAACAGATGCATATAATATAATTAAGTTTTTATTGCAAATAAAATGAAGTACTAAATGTGAATTAACAGTGTTTAAATGATAGGTGATGCAGCTTTAACAGCTGTGTATCCATAGCAGAGTGAGATAGTGATGAGTTACGAGTCTGCAAGATGAATTATGTGACTTGGTGTTAACTAAAATTTGTATGAAACATCACATAAATATCAAATTCTACCGTGAGAAATATTTTAACAGAACAAATAAAATAAAATTTTGTGTTTTAGACATGTCAATATACTTGATTTTATAATTATGTAATTAATATTTAAAATTTAGTATTTTATTATTGCATTAGAAATTTTAATTTAATGTCCAATTTAAGTTATTCTGTTATATACACAAATTAATAAAAGCAGAGCATTAAAAACTTATAGCAGAAATATTAGTAAGAAGGGTATTGCACGCCAACTTCCTTCTAGCTTGAGTTTTGATTTATTTTTGAAAACACTCTTAGGGTTAAAAAAAAACAACAACCCAATGAAAGGATAGCAAAAGAATATTTTTTCCCATGTTAAACCTCAAATTATGTCTTGTGTTATTAAGATTGCATTTTCTTTCTCACTGGATTACTTATTTCAATAGATATAAAGATACAAATTCTCTCTTAAAAAAGTAAGCTAAATTCAAATATACTTTTTATAAAATAATATTTGTTTTATTTGAAAACCAGAAAGTTCATAAATAAGAAGGAATAAAGGAATAAGGTTCATGAAAAAAAAATAAGTTTTCATTAACTTTTACAAATTATTAATGTTTCCATTTAAATATTACAATTTTAAACTCAGATGGCATTGAAGAATGTTTTGTACTTTTGACAAACTTGCCATGGAAAAAAACCCAAAAAATTACCTCCATCATATTCAAATCCATGAATTGTATGATGAAGAAACAAAGTGCTTGTGCTTCTTCTTCCACAATGGAGTCTTGGAACATTATTTTGTAATCTTTTGTGTAATCAGTTGTAAGTGCAGGAGATCCATCCAAAAATATGAGGTTGCGAACTTTGGGAAGTTTGTGGGGTTCAAGTTCAGCTTGAAGACACATCTCAAAAGCTACAGATGAGCCAAACGAATATCCCGCCAAACATATAGTATTACCAATGTTAAGAGTTTGAATGTGCTAAGGAAAAAAAAAAAGAAACAGTTTTATTATACTCATCTATATTTTCTTAATTATATCATGTTAGAAAATTGCTTTAAAAAATAAATTGAAACTTAAGATTTCTATTTCCAAATATGGGAATGCTTTGAAGGGCAAATCCCCCAAACTCAAAATTTGAATGCCCATAAGAGATTTGTTAATAGGAGCAATACATGCAGTTTGTCAGTTACAAAGTTGATGATTTTCAATTTTTCTTCAAATAGTGTTAAAAAAATGTATATAAAACATTAAAACTATATATATATATGTATTATTATAGTATATAATATGAAAAATACATAATGTATACTCTATAGTATGCTTTGCACATGTTCTGGGGGCTTTTGATCTTACAAATATCGTTATCTATCTTTATTTTTTATTTATTACTTGTAATTGGTTGACATTGTGAAAATAATCAAGAAGGGGGAATACCAGTTTTATATTTTTAAATTTATCAATTTGCATCTTAATTTAAATACTATCGGTTATTTGTGTGTTGTTTTTATAATGTAGAAGGGATTTATTGTTGGAACTATTTTAAAAATTCAAGTTATTGTAACCAAAAATTGGATCAAATTAATTTCTATTAATCTAAAGAGTCTTCAAAGTTGCATGATATTAGACTCAAACACTATTCAGTGGAAAAGGCAATATAATTTAGATTCATAGTACAGCATAACTTTAATTTTTATAATGGGTTGTTCTTTTCTAGAAAGTAATTACTTTATATAAGTAATTTATTTTATTAAATCTCAAATTTATAAAAATTCTGTAATTATTTTTTACATTATTAATAGTTGTTTTTTCTTAATCTTGATATAGTTAGCAAATACTAATTATTTCATTCCTTAAGAAATGCAAGAATATGGAAGAAATATTTACCTTCCAGTACCAAATGGCAAGTTGTTCAATAGACTGTGATGGAGCCTCAGGGGTACACTGTATTCCATACACAGGAAAATTAATCAGTTGTGCCAAAGAATTCAGCATAGCTACTGTACCCTCGATAGGATGAACTATAAATAATGGTGTACCACTTTTCACATTATTCATGTGAACTATTGTTCTGTCAGGTACAAGTTGTCCACTGGACAATAAACTGAAATGTCCTGCAACTTTTTCAATCACTTTTGACTCTGAAGCTGATTTTGCTACAGATTTTTCATTTTTCTCAGAAGTAGTTACACTCTCCCCTTCTGCAGTTCCTCCTTCTAATTTTTGGAGGTCTTTTACTTTCAACTGTCGTAATTCAGGAATAGCCAATACCAGGTCAAAATCCCGTTCTAAAAATTGTTTTACTTCTACTCCCATCAGTGAATCCATCCCCAGTTCTCCAAGTGATGTTTCAGAGTTGACGGTGGACATGTCTTTAATGCCTGCAAAAATCATGAGAATATAACAATTAAAATTACCATTACTTTCATTCATTTATTTCAAGGAGTTATATGTTAATTACTAAAACTACTGAATATTACTTTACAGAAAATCAAATAATTTAACTTCATTGCATTAGAAAATCTAGATAGGTAGTGACTAGAACAGTCAAATCATAGGATGCAAAAAATGGAACAAAAACAATTAAAAAATAACATCAAAATAGCATTATAGCAATCAAAAACTTTTAAAAGAAAATAGGTACTTGTGTATTACCACCAAGTTGGCAACCCTGATTTTCTATGTGTCGTTTGCACTGCATTGGCAATCAGGTACTTGGTTTCATATGTCGCCAATAGGTTGCGATAATGCGCAAGTACTAGAAAATGTTTTATTTCTCACTGAGAATAAAAACCCTATACTTACCAAAAATATTGCCTATAACAGATAAAACATTATGTTTTGTGGCTTTTGATGAAGTACTTTCAGATGGTTGATAAGGTACAAAACTGGAAACTACAGGATGATTCTGTTGAAGAAATTTGTCTAGAACATTTAGACAAGAGTTGATACGTTGAGGAATAGTTCCACCAATTACAACATCGGATCCTACTGTATCTTGGATAACACCAACATCTCCAATGGCACCCCACTGAATGGCAAGACCTGCATACAGAAGATTTCAGAAATATTGTATCATGTATCATATTCTCATTTATAATACAATTTAACAATAATTCATAAATTAAAAGAAGGATTTACTTTACTCAAAGCTTTATAAAAGTGAATAATAGCAGACACGTTTATTCCACAAAAACCTTTTATGCTAATAATCACTCAAATGATTAAAAAGATCTCCAGATAAATGATAATTTCTCAAAAATATACAGAAATTAAATCTATATCAAGTTCAACAAGCATCAATATTATGCATTACAATTCTTTTTTCTGATAGAAATAATATAAATTATAATAATTACAAAAGATGCCAACTTAAGCAACATAATTTTAACAACAGATAGTTTTATATCAGCGAATAAATAAAATAATTAGATAAATAAGAATTACATGAATTATTGAATTAAATTAGATAATAAAAATATGGAAAAAGAATTTTCAGCTTAAACTATATCTATAACTACTGATATAATTCAAATAGTCAATAAAAAATTGGCTCAAATAAAGAATAGAAATTTAAATAGAACTAAGTATTAATTCTCTCTTAACTCCTAATGGCATGTATTCTGACCTTAAGCTCTTATTTTAATGCTCTAATAACTATAATAAGAACTGAATTTTCATTCTTGCATGCACAACCAGGGCACTTCCTATATTGACTAATTCTTTATATATTAACAATATACCAAAATATTTGTTTCACCCGGTACCTTTTAAAACAAAGAATAATTTTTTTAAATGTTTTAAACAAATCAGAACATTAAAGAAAATTGAGTGAAAAAAACAGCTATTTTTAAATCTAAAAAAATTATTATGTAAATTAATATCGAAAGCAATTTAAATATGTTCTACTTTCAGAGTGTTTTTTGTCATTAACTTAGAAAGATGTATGAAGTAATTCCTTATAAGGATAAAGATTTGTGCGCATAACTCTTATTACCTGGAAGGCCTTCTTTACATCTCTCTTCACATATCCTTTCCATCACTGAATTGGCATAACCGTAATTACTTTGACCAGCATTGCCTCGACCACAACTAACTGAAGAGAAACACACAAACATTTCTAGCTGGGGACAAAACTCTCTTGACGCTGCATCTAGATTCAGTGTAGATGTGACTTTTGAAGAGCACACTTCATTGAAGTTTTCAACAGTTTGGTTTTCCATAAATGCATCTCTTAGAACCTTAAAAAATTAAATTATTATTAATTTTATTTATTTAAAAAGGAAAAACAGAAAAACTTAATCTACTTAATTATGCAAAATAATTAATACTGACTCATGATTTTAACAAAAAATATTTCATTATGAAAAAAAAAAAACCACTTGGGATAAATAACAATTGATAAAAAAAATAACAATTGGTTTAGAAAGATTTATTCTTTAAAAGCTTTCCGTCTGTTTTACAAAAAAAAAAAAAAAAAAAAAAAAAAAAAAAAAAAATGGATGTAAATTTTTCATCAAAAGATAAGAAATATATTTTTAAAATATTTTTTTCAGATAATTTTTATATGTATAAAGCAATTAAAAGAATTTAAAAAACTTAAAAATATCTTTATCCAGAGAGAAAGTCCTTACATAATATTTATATAGTATTCCTGAAAGAAATAGTTCATTTACAGCCTTAATCCATAAGCAAACCTTTTGCATACAATAGCTTTGTAATAAACTACGAGATGTATTTGCTTACAGTTTATAATTATGAAATTGATTTTATTTTTGATGATAACATATGTGTACCCTACCACTAATCTTTTACATTCTAAATTATTTATCATTTAAAATGTAAACACTCAATATTTGAATTAATCAGAAGTATAAAAACTGGTAGATAAAATTCTTATAAAATGGTTTTGCAATCTAAATTTATCTATCCAAGGCTTCCTACAATTAGTACAGGACCACTTTTCTGCTTAGGTATGTGCCCAGGGTGCGAAAGATTTAAGAGTATAAAAAATTGAAGGGCGAAAAAAGAGAAAAATTAAAATTATAGCAAACATACCAATGCCTAACTCTTAAGAGTGTAAAGACTTAAAATAGATCTATTATGGAAAATGAGAAACTTAACTATGAACTCAAAATTATACTACCATGAAAATTGATTACAATGATGTTATCAATGATTCTGCAATGATCAAAGCTTAAAAAAAACTTTTATTGTGGCAGTACAATGACAGTGACTCAACAACGAACAATGATGACTAAAAGTAAAAGATAATAAAGTAATAAGCAATGAAAAAGATGATATTTAACACAAGTTGAAAACAATTCATACAATAATGTATACTCTATATTGTAAATGCAAACCATTTCATTAATTTACTTATTTACAAAGGATGGGTAAAAGGTCAGTGATGTCGTAAAGTAAGAAATGGTCAAACCACATCACTATCCTTTCCTTACAGTTGCCAGTCCAGGATATGGCGGATCCATAGGCGGTGGATAATGGAAAGACTCTCCAAACAGCAAAAATAAAGAAAAGGGAAAAAGTAAGAGTTGAGGGAACCCCCACCCTTCCGAACCAAAAGAGGCAAGGTAAAAACTGAAGTTACTGTGGAAATAGTGGGGTGGAGGTACCAAATTTAAGTGCCTAGAGCACTGGTGTTATTGAATTGGTAATCAAAATGTAGCTTGAAATACTGAAATCTATCCAATTGTAATACTTCATATTAAAGTTTATGTTTTAAAAATTATTTTAATAAATTTCAATAAATTCTTCATACACCACATTATGATAGTTATATTTCTTTAATAAAATGTGCCATTTTTCAAAACTAAAGTGAGAGTCAAATATACCTTATGAATAAATCAACTTAAAATGATACATCCACTTACAAGAGCTAGATTGAATATGGCTCCAACTGGTTTAATTGATGCAGCTAATTTCAACAGAGATTTAGCATCGCCTAATTTTGCTGCATTTAATGTGGACACAACTATATTTATACTATCTTGTTTCCAACGATTTACACACAACTTCTGATAACCAGTCTTGATACCAGAGCGAGATGTTAGGACAATATGTCTTGCACCTCTTTCCACCAGCCATTGACATAATTCAAGTCCAAATCCACCAAGCCCTCCAATGATAACATAAGATTTATCAGGATCACATGTAGTACGACGAAGAGCTTTTAACTCAGTTGGTGTTGAAACAATCTTCTTCTGTGGTTCTTCATCTTTGATCTAGAAATAATTACGAAAAATAAATTTGTTATTATGATAATTTTTTCCAAATATATATATATAAATTACTTATAAACATTTTAACATAGCAGATATTAAAAAAAAATTAGAATACATAAGATTGATTTGCATTCTCATACAATGATAAAACCTAAATGCGATTTTGAATTGAATTATCACAGTGTAAACATACATTTCTATAGTTTTTTAAAAAAAAAAAAATTAAATCAAAGTAATTGTTTGCATTCTCTTTTCCTCAATAAATCAAAAATAATCTAAATTATTAAAAAAAAGAATATAAATATTAATTTCTATTATGATATTCTTGATTTATTCATCATTCAATGCAGAAAATAATTTGAAAAGTTATACCATTTAAATCTAACGAGAAATCAAGATTTTAGTTTTAGAAAATTTTTTGCAAATTATTTGAATTGAAAAAAATTAATGATTTATATAAACTACACATATCACAATCTAAATCTACCATTTTCATAAAAAAATGCCACATCCAAAAGTCTTACCTTAATAACAACTTTTCCAATGTGTTTTCCACTGGCCATATACCTAAAAGCTTGTTCTGCTTGCTCATGATCAAAGAGGATGGAATTAAGAGGCTTGACAGTACCATTTTCAATACCATCAGTGACTAGTTGGACCACTTCTTTCTTGGCACGAGAACTGTAACTTTTATTTTCAAACAAAGCATCCAATAATATACCATGGAATGACATATTTTTCAAGAAGATGGCCATTCCTGAGAAAAATAAAAATGTTTCATTTGCATGCATAAAAGTTTTTGAAATGCAAGAAATTTTAATTCTGAATTGATAAAACCTCAAAATGTGTTTCATTTCAAACATTTTAATTGTAATGGATTCAACCAGATTTAAGAATAAAACAAGAAATTCCATTATTTCAAAATGTATTTCATTTCCATGTTTTTTTTTTTATATTTCAAAGTAATCAGTACATTGAAAAAATTCAAATTATTTACACTAACACTGTATATACTCAACAATGGTATAATAAACAGAAAATATTTAGAAAGATACTTATACAATATCTACAACTATTAAACTAAAGTGATGAGAGAAACAATGATCACAAAATATGTATAAAGTTAATTTTTTTTTACATCAAGAGAAAATACATAATTATATCAAAATACATATGCTCACAAGTCATGAAATCATAAGAGCAATAACAATAACCCCTCAAAGAAAATTAATTTGGGATTTACTATTCTTCAGAGAACATACCTCAGTATTTATAATTCAAAAACATTAAGAAAATCTTTTTATAAGTATGAAGTAATTACATTAAAAATACTGATAAGAAAATTATTACCAAGTGGACTGTTATTTGACAAATCATATTTGCCAATTTCCAAGAAACGACCATGTTGTGCTATGCAATTCAAAGTTGCTTTTAATTTCTCATCAGCAAGAGAATTTAAAATAACATCAACACCTAGAATAAAAAAAAAATTTTAGAAATCATTTTAAACTTAATTGAAAAACACTAAAATTGCTTTCAGAATAGTAGCAAAAATAAATACCTTCTCCATTGGTAGCACTCAATATATACTGTTCAAAAGATAAATCTCTAGAATTGCAGAAATTTCTATCTGTTAATTGACTAAAACGTTTCTTTAAGAATTCCTTCTTTTCATTTGAACCTACGTAATAAATAACACATTTTAAATAATTTTGTAAAACATATGCCATCTATAAATAAAAACCATACAAACTGAATTTGAGGAGGAAAGAATATTTAAAGTTATTTTAAGGTTAAAAAAAGGAGGAAGAGATATATTTACTCAAAATTTTTATTCTTATATACATAATTACTATTAAAATAAAATATAAAACTAAAAAAGAGGTTAATTTAAATTTTAAAATAATGTAAGCTAAATTTTAAACCTTCACTACAAAAATAATTTTTTTTCCATTTCAATTTTAATTTCTAATATTTAAAAACAATTGTAAATAAAGCCTTTACCAGGAAAAAAAAAATTAAACATACCAACAGATGTGAAAACTTCACATCCCATATGAAGGGCAATAGCAATTGCTGCTTGTCCAACACCACCACTTCCAGAGTGGATGAGAATCCTTTCTCCTTTCTTCAAATTACCTCTCATGATTAGAGCATAATATGCAGTTGAGTATGCTACTGGGACAGTTGCAGCTTCTTCTAGTGACCAATTATCAGGGACTTCCCATATGAATTTGGGATCTGCTGCAACAGTAGTTGCCAAACCTTTGGCAGGAACCATACCCATAATTCGTTGGCCATTTTCAAGACGACCAGAAAACTCTAACCCTAAGATACAATCTTGCAGAGCCAAATCACCTAGATAAAAAAAAAAAATTAGAAATATTAATAATACAAAAAACATAGGTTTTTAAAAAATTATAAATCTGTCAATTACTTTTACTTGTAAGTAAAAAGTTTCATAACATATATATATAATATAACAATAGAAATAAACAAATTTCCTTTAAAGAATTGTATTCTTAATCAATAACACTAATTTTTTCCGAGAATAGAAAAACCAAAATGAAATTTAAATAATGACCATGAGTTGAAGATTTGTAAGTATAATATAATAGTTTATTTCATCTTATATTTGAAAAGCATCAATACTCAAATATTTAAAATTATAAAGGCAGTGATAAATAAAATTATATATTGGGTTTTAAAAATAATTAGCATTTTGATGATTACTTTACCTGGTATAGCATCAGGTGGTAACTTCCCACTTGCCAACATTACATCTCTGAAGTTCAATGGAGCATAATATACCTGACAAAGAACATTATCAGTGGGCTGCTTGAAATATTTTAATGGTGAATCAATCCACACCAAGCTTGACAAATCACCTCGAGTCAATACGTTTAAGTAAGCATGTTTTGTTTCAACTCTTTCAAGATCTGAAAGAAAATTAAGTTAAACAAGAAATAAATTATAGTATAAATCCAACAGTAATATAAAAGATCCAATTTCTTTATATCCATATGATTTAGCCTGAATATAAAAATAATTATGCAACTTTTCCATTAATGAAAAACATAATTGGAGTTAAATGTCTATCAGTTCATTATAAATTGATATTTAGAGAACAACAATTTTATATAAAAGCTTCACAAATAAAACATTCTATATTAAAATTGATGCAAATTCATTTTCAAAGCAAAAATTTTGGCATTTTATGAATTATTTTTATTAGCAACTAAAGTTCATATTGTGTCATAGTTACTTTAACATCATACAGTCAAATATTGAGTTATTTTGTTTTTAAATCTAAATAAAAAACAAGATTTTCATAAGAAAATACAATTAAATAAATAAAAAATTGTACGATTTTTTTTTTATTGTGACATGGTAATTCCTTTACCTTTAGAGGCATACTGATAACACCATGTAGTAAAAATGTGGTTAATTTAAAGCAAGTATTCAAATATGTCTTTTTGAAACTTGTATCTTATTTTTAATCAGCAACTAAGATAAATAAAAATATTTATACTCACCTTCAGACATTTTCAAATGTCTATAAGTTCCCCAAGAACCTCTTTTGAAAACATTCATTGCGAGATCTTTCTCAAGTATTTCTTGATAAAATTGATTCTTAAGACTAAAGTCTGGTAATTTGGGAGCTCCTTTACTAGTAAATACACATCTGCAGAGAGGAAAAAATAGAATAAAGAGTTTTAATAATGAACCCAATAAATAAGATTCATTACTTTAGAAATTCTTAATCAAAAATGAGCTGAAGTATTATATATTAATAAGTACTAAAAAATGAACTTTCTTTAATATTATTTATATTAATATAAATAAATTGTGTAATGTATTTTTAGTAATAAAAATAATTTATTAAGAAAAAGCTGAGAAAATGAATATATTTAACAGACACTAAACAACTCAAGTAAAAACCAGTTCCAACAACAAAAAAATCTTATTATATATTAATTCTTTAATTAAACGATTGAAAGTTCGACACCTAATAGAAATAGAGACTTAAAACAATAAATATTATGATTTTTATAGAATACTACTACGCATATAACTAGAACATATTAACATATAGCTGTATTTTTGTATTGGCCTGTTGACTACTTTTGTCAACTAAAAATCAACTACCAAATGCTTCGATATAAACCAATAATGAAAAATGCCCTCCCCCCCAGCTTGTACACAATAACTAAATTTTGTTAAATAATTTTCTTACATTTTTTTCCCACAAAAAAAAAAAAATAAATAAATAAAAAAAAATTAAAATTTAAGGTTTACAGTGTCTAAGACAGAGAACGTAATGAAATATTTTCAAAGTTATGGAATCATTCCATCAAAAAGTGAGTTAGCAGGAACATGCTATGTATTTATTTATTCATGTGATGGTTTGCCTGTTTTTAACGTTGTAATTGTTGAGTATTTCATCTATTTCATTCTTTTTGTTGCAAAATAACAGTTTAAGTAATAAAATGTCATTTAAATTAAGTTATTTATGTAAATAAATTTGAACTAATAAAGTGTTGAAAATTACAAAACATTTGTTTAGATATAAATTTTTTTTTCAATTAAAATAACGAAGTATAAATTTTGAATTGTAAATTTTCAATTTTGTTTCTTTTACAAATAAACAGTGGAGCAAATTTTTTAAAAGTCTGGGCAATTTATTGGTTGACAGGCTAATACATAAGTATCCATAATACTTATCAAAGGTATATATGGTAAAAAGTATTAAAAATTTGTTTAAATAATAATATTAACTGTATTTTTGCAAATAAAAAACAAACAAAAGATTTACAAGGATATAAAGTCAAAAATTTTAAATATACACTACTCATTTTTTAAAGTATAAAAAAATGTTAAAATACTGGAAGGATCAATTATTTATTAAAGTAGTTGTGTTGACAAAATCTAAAATAAACCAACTAATAATGAGTACTTTAAGAACAGATTTGTAACATTTCAGAATAAATAAGATTCTGGATAGAAAAATTTATCTACACCTAGAAATATTGATTTATTCACTAACAACAAACCAAAACCCTTTCATCAATATTTACTTGCATCCTTTACTGTTGGTCATTTTATATAAACATAATGAACAGAGCTGATTTAAGCTCATTTCTGGCCCTGGGCACAGAAGATCGAAATTTATAACCAGAAAATCTGGTTATGTCCAGCTTATTTGAGCCTTTTTGAATCCCTTTGGGCCCCGGGTCCCCACCCCAAGCACCCAATGGATAAACCAGCACTTATAATGAAGCTAAATTCCTGCCTTTCTTTTAAGGCAATCAACGTACAATTGGCATTTTTCTTACTTCTTAATGAGTTAAATTTGGCTCATTTATGCCCCCCCCCCCAGTCTTCAACTGAGCAGTTAAACAGCCAGACAGATAAAAGGAAGCGAGAGTTCAAGAATTTCTCTAATATAGCCTCTGCTACTACTGAGGCCAATATCTATAGTTTGAACCAAACTATAGATATGTACCATAATTTCGCACGTATAGTCCGCACCATCGTATAGTCCGCAGACACGATTTTATGTAAAAAAAATTTCAAAAATCGTCAGATAGTCCGCACCACCGGATAGTCCGCGGACTATACGTCCGAAATTAGGTTATTTTAATACAGCAATATTAATGTATTTTAGAAACAAAGAACTAAGTATAAATAGAAAAAAAGTACTTCCTTACTAATATACCTTCAGAAATAAAATGCTAAATACAAATAAAAAACAGTGCTTACTAATTAATCATATATTAATTAATCACACATTCTACTACATTAACGAAAACCTTCAAAGTCCGATTCATCGGTATCAGAATTAAATAGTTCTAATATATTTTCGAGAAGAGTGTCCGAAAGATCATTTTCAGCATCACTATCTTCACTGTCAGTGATTTCCTCGCTTTCACTAACAATCCCGGCTTTTATAAATCCCGATCATCGGCAGTTCACGACAGCGTGTTTTTTAAATTTCAACGATTTTAACCGTGAACAACCAGCGTATTATCCGCACTGGTGGATAGTCTGCAGCTTCAAAAATTCGCATTTTAAACACAGATAGTCCGCGGACTATACGCGCGAAATTACGGTAAAATGGCTTGTACTACTGATACACTCAACAAATGTGATCCACATATTGTTATTTTCTTTCTTCAAGCAGAAGGGAATTGTACCTCAGAAATTCACCCAAGAATGAGCTAAATAAAACTGTTAGTGACAATGTCATATGCACAGACTAGACTAGACAGACAGGAGACTAGAACACAAATAAGTTGTAACAGAAGAATTTGTTCAATGAGTTGACCAAGTGGTTCAAACAATTTCTACCCAAGAGGAAGATTATTAGTGCAGTTTTTTAGGACCAATAAAGAACATTGCTTCTGAAGTATATGGAATTGGGAACGATAATCAATGCAGCCATTTCTTGTCAGACAAAACAACAAGTTTTCCCCCAAGTCACTAAAAATGAAGCCAACGTGACTGTAATTCTTTAAATTATTATTTTCAGTTAATTAATTTTAATTAATGATAATTAAATTACTGTATTGTCATCCAAAATAATTGTGTATGAAAAATATGAGCTTAACTGAGAGCTTTAAAATGTATTTTATTAATGATTGAAAATTTGCAAAAGATATAGGAAGATTGTGAACTAATAGTAGGAAATGAAAAAGAAAAAAAAGAGGAATGCTGACTTCTGGAGTTATTGTCAATCATGATGGAGCTCACTCTCACAGAATTATTGTAATTCAATAGCTTCTGGAGTTGTTTGAATGGGATATGTTTTATTATCCAGCATATAATGTAGAACTCTTCACTGAGAACCAAAAAACTGAATAGAAGATCAAGGCTCCTTGAATAATAAGAAATTAGGTAACATTCCCAAGCAGTCGCTGAATGCAGTCACTATCTCACACCAATGGCAGCAACATTTTCAAAGAGGACATCAGAAACTCATCCATCAATAATGTCACAAACTGATACGCTCTGAGCGGCCGAACGGTTAGAGCACTGCTCTACAATGCAAGTGGCTGGGGTTCGAGCCTCCCAGATATTTGTTTGTTAAATTCAATCATGACTTTCATTATTTATTATTATGGACATTTGCAAATTATGTAAATTGAATTTATGTTAATCTTTCCCCTGGTGGTTATTCTAGAACCCTCCACCAGGTTTATAAAAGTACTGCAGCTGGATAGGTCTTCAGTTGTGGTGCTGCCCGTGTAAAACACTACGACAAAATAAATTGTGTATTGGATAACATCGCCTTATTCCTTCTACGCGACATTTTTGGTGGAGGCGCCGGGTAACGATAGCCATCGGCAACGGCGGATATCAGAGAAAGTCGAAGGCTCCAAGGGCTACCTCCAGAATACGGGTTGCTACCTTGCCGAGTCCGAACTGTAAAAAGAATGCCAGAAGGTGAAACGGAAGACAAGGCAACATCATCAATCCCATCTATGTATGTTACCTATCAGCTGCCACGAGAGCCTTGTTCATTCTCTGGCTTGAATACCGAAGATGCTGAAAAATGGAAAAATGATTACGAGAGGATTGCTAACTACAACAATTGGGATGAAACAGTACGTCTTGCAAATGTCGTGTTCTATCTAAGCGGAACTGCAAGGTTGTGGTTTGACAACAATGAAGATCGATTGAAAAGTTGGACAGACTTCGAGAGACTTTTTGAAGAGACTTTCGGAAGGCCTGAGGACGTAAAAAGTTTTGCAGAAGGATTATTAAGGACAAGGGCTCAGCGTCCTGGCGAAACGCATGAGTCTTACGTTCAGGACGTATTGTCATTATGCAGGAAAGTGGATAAAAATATGCCAGAAGATCAAAAGATATCGCATCTCATGAAAGGGGTGGCTGAAAATCTCTACCAGGTACTGATAAACAGAGAAGTTAGCACAGTAGATAAATTTGTTACGTGTTGCCGTGAAGTGGATGCCATGAGAAAGAGACGAGTTGTGCCGCTACGATATGAGAGACTACCTAATGTTACACCCATATCAATGGCCAATGAAGGAGATCTAAGCGATCTAATTCGAAGGATTGTTAAAGAAGAAATCGAGAAAGTACTCCCACGGATCGCAACATGTATAGACGACGAGCCAAGCGATTTAGAATCCATTATCCGAGAAGAAGTTCGAAGCAATTTGGCTCCACTCTCTCGAGAAAAACCTACGCCTTCCCCTTACAGAACTCAAAGGACTGGCGGAAGTTCCTGGAGACCAAGGCCGAGACCTCGACAAGAAAACAGACCAACTCAACAGGATACCGGAAGGAAGACTGACCTTTGGCGTACTTCAGATAACGTACCAATTTGCTTTCATTGTGGACGACCGGGTCACGTGACTAGATATTGCCGTGATAGACGACGTGTTTTTAATGCAGCAAGACAAAGAAGACAATTAGACCAGTCAGAACGCTGGGATTCCGACTCTCTTTCTGATTATGGCCGCTATCCTGAATCTAATTACCAGCGTTACAGAAGTAATTCGCCGTACCCTAGACGCAATCCACAACGCCACCAATCAAGATCTCCATCTCGTCGCTCACCTGTTAGGTCCAGTGAGGAAAACTAAGGCATGCGACCTGCGTGGGAGGTAAGGCCGCAATAAACGAAAACCCTCCAGTATACACGGCTGCTAAACTAGTCAAAAACTTTGTATCCGTAACTGTCAATGGGCATATCGTTAATGCCTTGGTTGATTCAGGAGCTGATTATTCAGTAGTTTCCGAACAGTTACGCACGCAACTAAGGACGCCCATGTTTTCAGAACACAACCCGATTCTTCGAACTGCCTGTGGTAAGGTTGTAGAAGCTATAGGACGATGCATGTTGCGAGTGAACTTGAATGGAGTGGTGCAACCTTTCGAATTTTTGGTATTCCAGCAATGCAGTCATGATCTCATATTGGGATGGGACTTTTTCAAAGCAACTGATGCCATTATTGATTGCGGATCAGGTGAACTTCAGATTGGAGAAGTCTCTCCAAATGATCTCAAAATGAATGAAGTAAATTCTGGTTTATATGCGGTCAGTGACGTTGTCATTCCAGGAAACTCTATAAGAAAGATTTCCGCTTTGGCTAAAGACCACCAGACCTTAGAAAAGGTTATAGTTACTGGAATGAAGAATTTTGAATGGACAAAACAGCTAAAAGTCCCAGCTACAATAGCCACACTCCAGAATGGTAAAATAGATATTTGGATTGCTAACAGTTCCTCTCAGCCACAGATAATACCAGCTGGCATGTGTATAGCCGAAATGACGGATATTGAGGATGGATTGGTAAGTTCTTTGAACGAGAATGCTGACAAAATCGAAGTAAAACAGATGAAGCACCCTAGACAGTCGGTGAAAGAATTCAAATGCCTTGTAGACCCGGAACTGCGTGAGGCGCAACAGAAAGATCTTTTGAAGTTGCTTAACGACTTTACAGATGTTTTTGATTTTGAGAACAAAATAAGAGTCTCGAGTAAAGTAAAACACAAGATAAACACCGGCGATTGCCAACCTATTAAGCAAAAGCCATATAGAGTGTCTTTTGAAGAGAGAAGAATAATTCAAAAAGAGGTTGATCAAATGCTGAAGCTTGACATCATAGAGCATTCGGAGAGTCCGTGGTCATCCCCAGTTGTTCTGGTGAAAAAGAAAAATGGATCCTGGCGTTTCTGTGTGGATTACCGTCGCTTGAACAAAATTACCAAAAAGGATGTGTACCCTTTACCCCGGATTGACGATGCCTTGGATAACCTTTCGGGTGCAAGCTTGTTTTCTACAATAGACCTTAAGTCTGGATACTGGCAGATTGAAGTCGATGAAAGAGACAGAGAGAAGACGGCTTTTATTACTCCGGATGGATTATACCAATTTAAGGTTATGCCATTTGGGTTATGTAACGCCCCAGCCACGTTCGAAAGAATGATGGATAGTATCCTTAAAGGGATGAAGTGGAAGCACTGTCTATGTTATCTAGATGATGTCATTGTCTACGCTGCCTCTTTCGAAGAACATCTTTTGAGATTGAGGATGGTGCTTCAGTGCATACGAGATGCTGGTTTGACACTGAACCATAAAAAGTGTCGTTTTGTTCAAAGAAGCCTTAAGATTCTTGGTCACTTAGTGGACAAAGATGGAATTCGTCCAGATCCAGGGAAGGTCGAAGCAGTTCTAGAATTTCCAACCCCCCAAACCGTTACGCAAGTTAGAAGCTTTTTAGGGATCTGCTCTTATTATCGCCGATTTGTCCATAATTTTGCCGACATCGCCAGGCCGTTGCACGAATTATTGAAGCAAGATGTTAAATTTGTATGGAAAGAAGAACATCAATCAGCATTCATCCGTTTAAAATCACTGCTGACGAGATATCCTGTGCTTGGCTTCTTTAAACCAGAAGCTAAAACCTTAATACATACTGACGCCAGTGGATATGGCATTGGTGCTATTCTCGTACAAATACAGAGTGGGTTTGAAAGGCCTATTG
>BMAO01013758.1:0-16317 GCA_019973975.1 Trichonephila clavata
GGTATTTGGGACTGAAATTGAATTTTATACTGATCATAACCCTTTACCTTACTTTACAAAGAGTGCACCACAATCTGCGAGGCTACAAAGATGGGCTTTTGCTCTACAGAAGTTCAATGTGACAATCAAACATTGCCCTGGTGTGAAAATGCCTCATGCTGATGCACTCTCACGATTAGTGTAACAAGTGTGCCTTTCAATTTTAAAAGGAACATTTTAGATTTAGTGAACAATATTTTTTGAATCTCATTTTATATATTTCGTTATATTATTTGTTTATCTATTTACATTTTTAAAAAAAAATGCTAATGTTTTTTTTTTAGAATTTGATTTCAAATATTTTTTAACTAACTGTTGTTTATTTTGTGTATTTCTTAAATTTCAATTTTCTTGATTATTATGGTATAATTATGGATATCAAAATGCTATTCTTAATTTAGTTATGTATACATATCTTTTTATATTTTTTCTTTATGTGTGAGAGATAATGCTAGTTACTTATATCTTAGTGTATGATATTAATGTATATTATTTCATGCTCATTTATTTTATTATCAGATTGAGTATCATGTGTGACACTTCAATCTTGTGTGGGGGGTGTAGTGTTTCCTCCCCTTACCAGGAGGCGCACTGTGTCCCCCTACCGTAAGAATGTGTTGTTTGTTTTTGAAATAGATAGCTTCTCGGCACCGGCGCGTTAGGGCGGTGGCCAGATTAGAGAAATTTCCCGCGTGGGTAGTTACAATTTGCGTTTAATATTTCTTTTTATGTGTTTACTGTAAATAAAAGTGCTGTCCTCAAGACGAAGTCTGTTGCATGAAACCTCTACAACATCATACCCAACACAAAACGACATCACAAAACTAATGAACATTTTACTAACAGAAAGTAGAACTATACTTTAAAAAAAAAAACTTAAAAATTATTAAATTTAAATATTATTCGGCACATTTAGGGCACAAATGCGACCAAATGCCGAAACCCCGAAGTCAATCTGTTGCTTATTGGCTGAGAAAAAGGCACGACAAAATATGGAACGAAGACGAAGTTTTGCGTCCTAATAGCGCTTTTTTTACACTACGTGAAAAACGCGCTAAAAATTGGGGCTTTGAAAAAATTAAATAAGAAATATATTTTTTATTTAGAATACTTTTTAAAATTAAAACTCTTGTTTTCATCATGTATTTGTACACTCTTATTTCTCTAAAGTGGGATAGCTGTATAGAAATATTCAATAGAAAAGGGGACACCAGTTCAAAAGAGGTTGGGAACCTATGTGATTTAATATAACACAAATAAGGAAAGTAAAAAAAGTCTGGTCCTAAGCCGCCGTCTGTATAGTTTTAAAGAATATGATCTCAAAGTGGAACTTTTTTTCCTGGCAGAAAATAATATTAATATTTTATATTCTAATATTATATATTTATTTATCCTTTTATAGATAACAGCATATTTTATGTACTTCTATGCATATTTTTATGTACTTTATGAATACATCCATTTTTTCTTGTATAAAATTTTCGTCTCCTATGCCATGAGGGTAATAGATTTTCAACTAAACAAAATCAAGAGAGTAAATGTGTATTTATAGAATTTTTTAAAAATCTAAAACACGGTATGATGAACGGAAATATGTATTACTAGCAGTTAAAACCGCTCCTCGCCCGGGGAAATTTAAAAAAAATATATAAATCGAGATGAAATGATAAAAAAAAACTAGGTGAAATCTAAATGTTACGATTATTTTGAATAATTTTCATTGAATTTCAGATTAGGTTTCATACAACAAACGGTTATCGAACAAAAAAGCAACGTGAAATAAATATAGTGAAATTCCAATATTTCCTACGTTTGTCTGTCAGTTCAAAAAAAATATTATTTAAGTAAAAAAAAAACATATTTTACATTGATTTGGGATATGCTTTCCCATTAAACCTGTTCTTAGCGGATCCCTACTAAACAAAAGAAACATGCTCACCAACTTTTAAGTCTGTAGGTCGATAATTTACTGTGATCTCATGGTAAGTGTGGGGGAGAGTCGTTTTTTTCCAATGCAAAGAAACAAGCTATTGTGAATTTGATGATATTTTTCATCAGAAAAGGGAAAATGGTTTAACATGGTAAATGCTTTTCGCCTCCCCCCCCTTCTGGTACAGTGGTTAGTGACTATGACTCATGTGCCGTAGGTCTTAGGTTCAAATCCAGAAGGCATGGAGTTTTGTGAAAGTATAGTGCCTTTGTGGCATGGTGGTGATTTAAACAGCCGTCCAGCCTCAAGTCCTCTCGTGTGGTTGGTGGAAAAGAAAGCGAGGTGGCGGACCCCTGACCATCTCTAGAGTATTCTAGATCAAAATTGAGGTGGAACCGAGTCAAATCGTACTGTCAACTGCTTGGGGCTCAAAGCTACCGCTAACGACTAGCACTTTGCACGATAAATTTCGGGATCCCCATTCTGACACCGTCAAGCAGGTGGCCTTAGCAATAACATGCTTTACGAAAGTAGTAATAAGTGTATAAAGCATTGGTATACCTCAAAGTCTAAGAAAAGCAATAGAAATAATTTTGATAAAAAAAAAATAGTGCAATATCTGAATTTTTTTGAATTTAAGCAAATACTGAAAGCATACCAAGAAATTAGTTCAATTAGAATGAAAAATTACGAGATTTATGTGATGAAAATATGAGTCTAAAATTCATTTAAAAATTCGACCCTGTTATAGATTATCTTATTTGGATCTCTATATATTTTGTGTCAATTATATATAGAGTATAAATATATTTAAAAATATCTCATTATGGTTTGATATTTTATTTTAATTTATCTAAAAATTATATATATATATTGAACTGGACATTTTCTTTAATTTTTTTAATATCTTTTTACACTAAAATGCAACAATACAAAAAAATTATTGTAATATATTGTGTTTTGTAAAACATACTCTCTGTAAGATTGGGAGGAACCGAATTAATTGTTACTTAAATTTACCTGAAGTTCAATGAACGCTTAAATACAGTGAAAATCGTTTAACTCGAAACTGTGGAAACTGAAATATTTTCTCGTCTTCCAAGATATTTAAAAAAAAACATAATAAACAAAATTAAGTTTATTAGAGTACATTTTATTTACGTAGATATGTACACATATCCATGTAATTAATAACCAATTTGCTCTCTTTTTTAAATATCGTTGATAATGTAGAGTTTTACAAAACGCAGAAGCGCAAAAACCCATGAGGGCCAAGGCCTACTAAGTCCATCTCAGTTTTCACGACCTTGGGCACTAAAGTATTTGAGCAGATATTCCAGTCAAACCCCTAGTGTTTAGTTTCCAAGTAAGCTTGTGACGGATATATACGCGGCTCTACTAACCCCTTCAGCACTCTTATAGAAAAATATTTATTTCAACCAACTTTCGCCGAGTAAGAAAAGCGTAATTATGCAAATTAAGTATAGTATATAAATTCTGTATTCCGAGTTTGAAGAGTTAGTTGACAAGTAAGGTGGCAAGTTAATTGGTTAGTTGGACAGTGAAGGATCGTGGAATGCTTAAGGGCATTTGGAGTTTATTAATGGAAGATTACTGAGAGTGGATTAATCGACGGTGATTAAATCCAGATAAGAAACGCCTTCAAGGTTCAAGTGTAGGACTTGACTTCATAAAGGTACAGGTATCGTGCTCCTTATTTAAATAGAAGTTAACTTATTAGTGAGCGACGTAGTTTATATTGAGCGTGTTTAAGCTATTGTGGAATCAGTTGAGGGTTCGTATTATTATCCCCAGGCTACCGAGTCTCACCTCCGCGCCCCTACTATCTGATCTGTTATATTAATTAGATTGTTATTGTGTCTGCTTGATATTTTGGTGACAATAAAATAATTAGTGTGAATCATGCCTGCTGATTATTCAGTTTCTCCTACACGCCTAGCCAGGTCTGAGGGTAGACAAGAGGGAGGAGGGCACCGACAGACATTACAAGCTTGGTGCTCATTTATCAACCCACTGAAAGGATGAAAGGCTGAGTTGACCATGCGCAGCCCGGGGTTTTAAAGCGCGATAAGTACCCCATTGTTGAATTAGCAAAACCAAAATCTTTGCAGATTTCTGTTTTCATCTTCTGTTTTTGGTCAACACTTTAAGAAGTTCCATCTTCGTCTTGAGCGAAATAGCAGCTTGCTTTCCCCCTGAGTTCTTTGTCATTGTGATTGTAAAAATATTCTTCTGAATTAAAAAAAAAAATTAACCAAACTCATTGATTTTACTCACACTGCAATGTTCTTGTCATCGAATTCCAAAGCAAACTGATGAGAGACAAGATGTTTTTGTATGGTTTTTTTTAGGGTTGAAGAGTGAAGAAATTGCCTAGATAAACAAAACTGGCTCGCGTCACAGGTTATTTTGAGAGTATTTCAAAACCAATTTAGTATCCTTTCCACGAAACATGTGAAACCACCTCTCTTTCATTTCACACCCCTCTTAAAACTCGCCTACGTGGCTGGTATTTTCCGTATTTTGTTCATTCCCAGAAGGGAAATAATTTCATGTAAAGTGATTTTTGTTTCGAGTTTGGAGGGAAAAAATGCATAAAAAACAGTGGTTTGTCGGAATTGTTGAATAATTTCGTGTTAACCAATATTTCGTCTTAAGCCTTTTCGCGTTAAGCATATTTTACTGCAGTAAAATTTTCACCCACACACAATTGCTTATTTTTTTACATTACATGCTAGGGAAAAAGAAGGATTTCCTTTTTATTTAAACTTTTAAAGTGATTTTTAACACGGCAAGAGTTTGTGGGGAAAAAAATTCTGGTTACTGTAAAATTACTATTTTTCTTGGCAACAATTGCTTAATAAGTAACATCAGAGAATAACTTTATGTAACAACTGTTTTTACTTTGTATCCTTGAGCTCGCTTAACTAAGCTCTTTCTTCTTTTAATCTTACTTTAAAAACAGGCCGTCTCCTTTCAACAAAGTAGCGTAATTTCGAAGGAAAAAATGTTTGAGTTAAAATCTGAAAATATTTACACTGGGAAAGATAAAAGCAGAAGTAAATTACGAAAAATGCCTTACTGAAGAAAAAAAACTCCCATATGTTGGTAGAAAAGTTGTCGTCAGGATCATATAATTCTTTTTTTAATATACAAACTAAAGGTTAACAAACCACAAACGGTTTTCTAAGAACTTATTACACATTTTAGACAAAAATTCGCAAACGATTCTAATAATATTATATAATTTTTCTTTTTACCAGAATATTGTTAAAGTATCCCAAACCAGATTTTTTTTTCTTTTTCCATTCGAAAAACTATTGCGGGTATTTTTATTATTACTTTGGAAACTACGCATTTGCAATAATTGATTTAAAAATTTCCCAACACATTTATTTGTTATGCTGCTAAAATCTAAACTTTAATAAAAATTCTTCTAGTCTAAATGATTCGATATCTAGTATTGTATATATTGTTTGTAATTTTAATAAAAGGAACATTTTGTGTGCATTATTATATTAATAAATTACCGTAAAATCAGGCGTATAACATGCACTTCTCACTCAAAAAAACAAGATCGAAAATTTTGGGGAAGCGTTACACGCCGAGTGTAAAAATGATAGCTTTAAGGAACCAGCATATACACATTCAAAAAATCGATTTTTCCATTTTAGTATTAAAAAATAATGCATATCTTTCAGAATCTAAAAACGAACACTCATATGTTTCTTAACCTTAAATAAACCTTAATAAATTACCTTAAATTCTGAAAAAAGTACATAAGCAAACGATTACGCCTTTTCCGACACATATTAAAATAAAGTTTCTCTTTCGTTATTGTAACCTATTAATTTGTTTCAACTACCAAATAACAATAATATTTTTCTTATTTTATTGTCTTATTTTTTTTGAAATACTATTTTTACATGAGAAAAAAAAATTCGAGGTTTTCAAAGCTTTAAAGTTTTACGGTTTTTTCAGAGAAATTATAAAATAATTTTAAATTATTTTAAAGTACAAAATATTTTACAAACATATATATAACAAAGAATAAAATATACTCAAATAATTTTATCAAATAATTATTTGAGTATACATTATTCTTTGATAAAAAAAATGCTTGTAAAATATTTTGTATATTCAAGGAATATTTTTTTATAAAATGTAGTACCTCAATGAAAATATGCTTGATAAAAATATGTTTATATGTTCAGCTATAACTAAGGATATGCATTTTTAAATTTAAAATTACTTTTGAAATTCTAGATAATGTTTAAAGTACCATTATGAGGTATATAAAATAGGCAGGGAAATATTAGTCAATAGTATGATACATTAAAGCATTGCTACTATTTTAGTTTTTTTCACTTTTTCTCCAAAGCATAATTTTTTGACTTAAGGTACACTTTTTTTTAAAAAAACAACAACTATTGCATTATATGGTTCGAAATTTTTTATACTACTATACAGGATACCTGTGCATTCAGTGAAATTACTTTTTTAGTCTAAGTAATACATAGTTTCTTAAAAAAATAGTTCTATATATGAAAAAAGAGGGAAAAATATAAAAAATTGCAAAGTTTTATAATTTTTTCAAAAAAAAAAAAAAAAAACTATCTTAATATTTAACAAAAAAAAAAAAAAAAAAAAAAAAAAAAAAAAAAAAAAAGTTCACTATATTTTGTGTATTGTTTTACGTATGTGCAAAAAATATTTTACATATTTAAGACATGATTTTTTTTTTAAAAAAAATGATACGTTAACAAAAGCATGTACTATGAGGTCTCAAAAATTATGTTCAACCTAAGTTAAACAGAAAAAAAAAATTTAACTAAAAAAATATTTTATATTAATATTTTCTTCTTAAGATCACAAAAATCTAAGCTCTTTTGAAAATTTTTAAAAATCCCAGATACAAAAAGTCTTATTTTTGGCATTAAACTCTTTCGAGCACATGTCCTAATAACCTTAAAAATAAAAATAAAAGAGATGAGCATAAGAGAAATATTATTCTATATGTATATCGACATATTGTTTATTTAAAAGAAATGACGTTCCTTATGAACTTAAATAGCTATAGTTCTAAAAGTATATTACGAGATCAGTTTTTACGTAAGGACCGTTTGTTTTTAAAAAATTAAAGACAATATTTTGTTTTAAAAAACCTTTATTTTAGGACTGCACATAATTTTGTTTATTTTTCTACATAGTTGCCAATTGCATTACTGCATTTGTCATAACTTAAAACTGCGTTTTGAAAACCTTCTTCAAAGAAGTCTGGCGCCAGGTGCCTACTGTGCATTTCTACCGAAGCTCCGAAAAGCATTGCAAAACAAACAGCGCGACATGCTGTCAAATGGTGTTTTGCTCCTCCACGACAACGCAAAGCCCCACACTTCTTGAATGACTTCAGACTTACTCAAATCTTTTGGCTGGGAGGTTTTCTGAGCATGCACCATACTGCCCCAACCTTGCCCCCAGCAATTTTCACCTTTTCCTGTACCTCAAACACAGTCTTGGCTGAAACCACTTCAGTGAAAGCGGTCGTGAACTCTTGGCTGTCCGACCAGGTGGCAGACTTCTTGGAAGAAGGATTTCGTAAGGTAGTTTTGAGGTATGACAAGTGCATTAATAAAATCGGCAACTATCGGCAAAAGTATGCACAATTCTGAAATAAAGGTGGTTTTTTGAAACTAAATATTCGCGTTATTTTTTTAAAAATTAACGGACCTCACTTAAAAAACAGCCCTTGTAATTTTTTAAAAGCTTGTTATAATACCTCGAATAAATTACTTCAAAACGTAGAACATTGTGCGCACATACAAAGGGGGTGCGGGTTATGCGGGGAACATACCTAAATGTTAAAAATTGCAGCTTGAAGGTATAGGTGCGATTTACACGTCCTATTTTACAATATTTTTTAGACTACACATTCAATATAATGAAGCATAAAACGTTTTCGTCCAGTCTTTATTTCTTGTTATCGAAAATTTAAATCATGATATGAGAGACTGTCATCAAAAATTCAAAAAGAAATGTCTTTTTTTTTTAATATCGTGGGTCTACCTGGAAAGAATATACTCCTATTTAATGACGATAAAACTTACTAGTAAAGAATCCAAACGTGCATTTTCTTCGGCAGGACAATGTGCAACAAAAATAAGAAGCCGTTCCAACGATGAAACGCTGGAGGAAATGTGTTTTTCAGAAGCTTATTTACAGAAACAGAAATGAAGAAATGTTGTTTTTTAAATTTCATTATATACAATTTTTATTTGTTTCTACGATGAATTAAATTTGTTTTGATAAGTTACAATAAACTTATTAAACAAAATTTTAATTATATTTTTAGTTTTATTATGCAATTTCAACTATGTTAATGTTCAAGTACATAAGAAAACAGCCCAATCCTAATCCCGGGATTTGGATAATGTAATCCCGAAATCCCGGGATTGAAAAATATAACACGGGATTGCAAACCCTAGATAGCACAAATAACAAGGAAAGGTTTACATGTGCTGTGGTTGTTGAGTGGAGCATAGCACAGGAACTGGACTATCGCATTGACGTATTCAATATGACCTAGGGTTCACATACAGTAGACTTTTAAAATGTGTAAATAAAACTTGAATTGTTTCTGTATATTTTCATAATTTACTTTGTTGATGCATGCGTCTTAGTTTTTTTTCAATTCCCACTATTAGCTCACTCTCTCTCCTGATATATATTTATTTATTTATATATCTTGTTCAAATTTTCAATCGTTAGTAAAATACTTTCTATCCATCCAATCAAGTTCAAATAAATGTTTTTAAACTTGTAGTGGATTACACTTGATGTTTTTTCAAACATTAGTTCATTAATTACCAGTTAATTAATTAAATTAATTACAGGTTTTTTTTTACGCCAACTTAGATTTGCTTCCAATGTTGTAACCATGTAATTGTTAAAACAATGACAAAAGTTGGCGTCGAAAACTGGTTTTTCAGCCAAACTAGCCAAACAAGCCAAACATGGTGTTCATTGTTATAACAATGCAGACTAATCATGCTCTTTACTCAATTCCTACTATTAGTTCTCTTTTTTTCCTATATCTATAAAAAAAATATCTTATTTAAATTTTCAATCGTTCATAAAATATTTTTTATTCAAAGTAGGAATTGACTTATTAAATTTTTTTTATATTACTTGTTTACTACAGCGTTCTGAAACGTTGGTGGTGATTATGATTAACCATGTATTGCAAATAAGTATTTAATCTAGAAGTTTTGGGTAATTTTCCGTTTTGCCGACTCAAATCTTGCCAAATCAGCATTATTGGCGACAACACGCAATATACACATAAAAGATATCAATAAATATCAGTTTTCTTTGATTTTTCATCCATTTTTGATGTATTATGAAAAAGACTTAACAGAAAAAAGAAGATCCCGACTTGTTTTGAAATGTGGTGGTAAAAGGTTACCAGTGAGAATATTTCTTTTTAGTGTCGGTTGTATCATTTTTGGCGACTTTATCCAAACGGGAAAGTACCAAATTTTGCAATCAGTAAAGTCAAAAACTGCAAATCAGTTTTAAAAGAATGTAAGTTATGAGTTATATATGTGCTATAAACTGCTATGAGCTAAAAACACTCTCTAAAATTTATAATACTTTATAGCTTAATGGAAAATAATTACTAGGCTAATGTTCTCTAATAAAATATATTGATACAATGAATATGGAATAAAGAAATAAAAATATTGAATAAAAAAGCCATAAAAAATTTTAAAATTAGTTTTAGAACTGAAAATATATTTTTTTGTTGTCTTTCTTATACTATACGTTATTGACCAGGTTATTTTTTATAATTTTTATTTTCCCTCACACAACATTACTCCGATAAACTAATTACGTGATTTTTGTCTTGTTATTTTGTGAAAATACGACGGAAACTGACTTTGACACCGGATGAATTAAACACAGAATTATCAGAGTGTAATTGCGTCATCCTGTAACAACACGCTTCAAGATTGACCTTCACACTTGAAAGAACACGTTAAGAAAATCAAGAAAAGTAAAAAAGAAAAAGATCTTTACCGCTTAATTTGTTCGAAAAGTCACGGTTTTGCCATTTCGGGTCAAAATAAAAACTGAAAATTGTTACTTTGATATATAAATGGGGATTTCTAAGTTTTGACATTGTCATCTTTTTGATTGCTTGCAAATCATTGAAGCAATGAATGAGGTGTAAAAATTACCGTTTGCATTATTTTAGAAAATGTTTATCGTGTGTGTTTAGTTTCTCTTTCATATTAATAATTTTATATTTGATATTTATAAAAAATATTTTTTTACACGAATATACGAGAGTAGGGTTTATTTTTATAAGTAAACTTTAAAGCAAACTTATCAATCATATTTTATGAATAAAAATTGCATAGAATTTTTTATATTTGCTTTGTAAATTATAAAATTACTTCAAAAGATAGTATTTTGAAACTGTTCAAGGTCAATACTAATTCCAAATCAGAAGCAAAATTTAGAAGAATCTAGTATAAATTTTGTTCTTAATATCTTCAGAAACTTTAATTCAGGAAAGAAATAACAATAATCTAAGTTATTCACAGAACATGGTTTTCAACATTTTTGCATGTCTTGTTTTTATTGCTTTTTTAAAACTGAGTTAGCAATTTTTGGTTAGTTTAAATCTGAAATTAATAGCAAAAACACACATTTCAATAACTGCGTTAAAAATAAATAAGAATCATTAAAATTTTTGATCTCCACATGAACTTTGCTCTTTCAGATTTCTTCTATTTGATCAAATAAATTTCAATTGTAAACAAATTGTATCAAAGAATTATCTGTAGAAAAACAGTAGAACTGCTTGCCTATATGAGCAGGTGTTATTTTATGTTCCGAAAAAAAAAACAGATATGAAAATTGGATAGAGTTCAGTTAGTTGATAACAAATATTTATTAATAACTTTAATAAAAATTGGATAACTGTTTGTTTATAATATCAGTTTAAATGTGAATTTTTCTATTGATATTCAAAAAGGTCTTTCATGTTTTTGTTTAATTTCATATTGTTGTTTTTGTATGGAAATTATTTTTACTTCAGAAAAGTACATCTGCCGAAAATAAAACAAATCCGAAAACCGTTTAGAAAAACGGTAGAGGATAAATAGATTGGTATTTGCCAATTGCATTGTTCGTTTTAGAAATGCTATTTACCTTTATGCTTGAGACAAGATATTTAACTGGTTTTTTATTTTTATTTATTTATTATTGTTGTTACTTTCATGTATAACTGAGAACATGTGTTTGTTCTTATTTAGACAGAACTGATTATCAATGATTCTATAAAAAAAAAAATAAGGTTAGCTTATTTTAAGTGCTGCGAATCTCAGTGTGAAGCGAATATAAGAAGTAATAAGTCTAATTTAAATGTTAAATTATATTTGTAATGTATTTGAGGTTCAATGCAGACGAAAAAGCGCAGTTGTTCGGAACCTAGGGTTTGTGGTATACAGTTATACTCTTTTTTTTCTGAAGATTAAGCATTTGATTGGCAGTTGAATAATTCTTAATTGTTATGTGGAAATAGAGGTAACGCTATTCATGAAAATGCAGCTACACAAATCATTTGTTCTTTAGTAAATGTTTTTTTTTCAACCTTGTAGCGAAGAGGAGTGAAAAAATGAAAGTTGTTAATAGTTCTTACTTGTTATGTACAGAAGACAGGTTTCTTACTTAGGGGGTGAAAAAGAGGGCAAAGTTGCAAAATAGTGGAACTATATTACAACTAGAAGAGTGAGAGCACGATTTTTTCTCTGTTCAATTTGGGAAACCCCTCACAATGAATGCATAATTTTTTTAAAAAGAAATGTTTCTTTTCCTGTGTTGGTTAAGGCTACAAAACAAGTGAATAACAGCAATGAAAATATTCAATCCCATGCAAGAGTGAATTTTAGAATGCTTTCTTTAATAAGAGATTTTTTAATTCATTTCCATAAATTAAAAACACATTAAAACTTGGAGATTTGGGGCATTGATCTGAAAATATAAATTGTTAAATTCTGTGAAACTTATTTGAATTTTCAAATTCTATATTTTTGCAAACAATGTTGGTCTGATATATTTCAAAACTTAATCTATACATTTATAAGCATGTGATTATAAAATAAGAATACAATTTTATTTCAAACTTTACATTTTGGATGTCTGGATCAATTAATTTTCCTAAAATAAGGTATCTACGTTCAGAACCGTAATTTTTAATAGGTGCATCAATGAATATTTTTTTATAAATATTTAGCTCATTTGAATTGGAATTTATACATAATATTGTTTAAATAATATAATTATAAAAAAATTATTTAAGTCATATTTTTTTCGGCAAAAAATGAAACAAAGAAAATTTCGAACCATTTTCTTTTTGTAAAAAATGCTTCTGCTATAGCAAAGCAAAGACAAAACAAGGATTTTTCAAACAATTTAGAAGTGGATTTGTTCATATTTATCTTTTCTGAGTAGGAAATTTTAACAAATGACATTGGTTATTATTTCAATTGATAGTAAATCTAAAAATAATGTGAATTTTTCAAAACACTTCATTTAGGTTCAGCAGATAAGTCTCAACTATATATAGGCAAAATTTTATTATTTTAGAAATATTTTCTATAAAAAGAAGATGTTTTGAAAATATGTTGCTCTTTATTCATTTTTTTTTTTTTTTTTTTGCGAAAAATTACATTTAAATATTTTTTTCTTGTAATAATAATCTTAAAAACAGTTTTATAAGTATATTCTAATTCAAGTGACATTAAACAGTGAAAACAAATATTCATTTATACGCTTTTGCAAAATCACGGTTTCGAACGTGATCAGATACCTTAATGAATATTATTTTACTTTTAAAAAATAAAGAAATAAGACATCAGTTAATTATACTGCACTGAACGTAAATGTGTGTGTGTTTGAAATAGCTATATATACTGATCTTTTTCAGAACAAAACTCTTTTATTTGATTTCATACAAATAAAAAGTTTTATGGTTATCAATTACATAAAAATTGATTTCTTTTCTTTTTTAACATGTTTTATCTGACTTATTTAAGTGAAGGAGTATACGATTATACGAATATTTTAGTTTGATAATTTTGCATCTCAATGGGTTTAAATTATTTAGTCTTTTTTCCTAGAACATAAAATGTCTGAAATTTAAGAAGAATGAAGTGCATTTTCTTTTCCTTCGTTTTTTTTTCAAGCTTTGTCAAGAAATTCTTCAGGTTGACTTCCTCTTTATGAAAGATATATAAAATTATGTAATATATAAAGTTCGTGTTTTACTTAAACCTAGTATTCCATATTTTTATTTTGTCTGATTTACAAATATTCCAAGTTATTAATAAACCTTTAAAAAACTTTTGTCCTTTTAAAATATTTTTTTTTGTAGAAATATTATTGTTGTTTGGTGTAAAATGCATCAATGTTTTCATAATAATCTCCCATTAGTTTTACAAATCATATTAGGTCAGTACGAACAAAAACTTAGTACATCTCAATATGATACAAACATATGTAATTCATAAATTTTTTATTTTCAATTCAAATAATCCAATTGAAGTATTACTTCACCCTCAGATGTATATATATGTAGATTTGCATAGTATGCTTAACCCATTCATTGCCAGATACGAGATATCTCGTGGTGTGTGCTGCAACTTAACATCCCCATTTGAGTCAGGAATTATTAAAAAGGATGAATGAAAAAATTCTATAATGCAAAAAAAACATGTTAATTAACAGTTTGTATTAGTAAGTTTATAATTTAGACGATAAGATAATAATTATATGTGTGTGTAAGTATTTATATTTATGTATTCCAATGATTAAAATATATTTTTAAAGTTGTTGCAGTGAAGTTGCACTAATTTAGAGGATAAGATAATAATTATATGTGTGTGTGTTGAAGTAAAGTTGTTGCATAAGCTTTAAGGTATCTGACTACACTAAAATTGTAATTTTTGCCAAAAATTGACACATTTTTTATGATTTTATTTTATAGACCATCTCATTAGCTTTATAAGAATACCAAGTTTATTATTTTCTGTTCAGTGGAACAAAAACTGCAAGTGTTTTAGTAAAAACAGATGCCTTTACTTAAAGCAAGATGTCATACTCTTTAAAACACGTTTTACTCGAAATGAGTTTTTTTTAAAGGCTCAAAGGGGACAGCGATTGCTCAAAATGTTTTGAAAATAAAAAACTGAAATTTTTTGTGTATGTTCTGTATAATAGTAGAAGTGTTTTAACCTTCAGATTTATCAATCACTGTTTTATTACAAAATTTACAGCTCCTTATGTGAATATAAACACTGCTTTCTTAAACAATTTCATATAATTACTAAGATAAAGTGGTCTAGTTTTTGAAAAAATAAAATATCTCTTTTCCTGAAGGTCATTACAAAAATGAATAACATAGCAACACATCAGAGTTGAAAAATGAAACGTTTGTTTATAAACTGTTAGTACAGAATGGGCCCGTTTATGTTATTTTTTGTAAATTTTTAACCATTTCTTCCCATTTTAGTAATAATAATTTATTTTTATCTTCTTAATTTTAGCATATTTTTCTTAAAATATACTAAACAAATCTAATAACTACAAAAAAATCCCCATCTATCCATTTGATTAAAAAAAATTGTCGGAAGTAGTCGGATACCTTTAAGTAAGGATCAACGCAAAGTGATGTGTTATTGGGACATACTGGACAAAAATACTTAGCCTCTGAACATTTTTTTTTTTTTTGCTTTATACACATCAGACATGGCTTTGTATAGGCATCTTCTTTTTTTCTGTAGGAGGAAGATATTTTATGTAACGAAAAACAGTTGTATTTGTAATACAATTTCTGCTTTCTCCAGCATTGCTGCTGTCGCCTTCAAATAAATGCATAATAACTGATTTCCGAAATTAACGAATCCTCATCTTTGTATTCTCTCGATTTCTTTGGTTATAGAACATGTATGCATTCTGTAGGAAGATTTCAAAGTAAGACAGAGAGATTTTCTCGTACTAACAAATGGTTTTGTTAGTGCCGTTTTATCCGTTGGGCGATTGGGGTGGCCTTCTAGGGGCACAGAACGGGCCCGGATATGCTAGACGTAACCAGATTTTCATCTTCTAAATTTCGATCCTCCTTGTAGATCTTCTAAAGCAGGAGTGTCACACTCACGGCTTACAACGAATATTTTGGGGGTCCGGCCAATATATCCTCCCACAATAATACATAATAAAAATTTTTTAAAAATTCTCTCAAAGTTGGAAAGAAAGCAACAGAAAAAAGATGTCAAATGTCACGATATGAAAATTATTATTTTTTGTTCTTTTATATGCATTTATCATATATATAAAGTATTATTTTCAAAATAAACCTACATTTCTATGAATACTGACTTTTTTTGGCGGCCCACAAAAAGTTAAACCTTATTTCCATAACCCGAGTTAGCTTTTGAGTTGGAGACCCATGTTCTAAAGGGTCCGAAATGAGCTTAAATCGACACTGGGTTTCTAGTGTGGTTTGTTGTTTTTACTGGTCAATCCACACACACATTGTTACTTTACAACTCTTTATAAGTACCATCGCCTTATAGGTGTTTCACAGTGAGGATCATTACACAATCTGACATAATATTGCACATTTTACAGTTACCAGATGAAATTAAGTGACCAGCTTGTAAAATCAATCAAAACGAAAAGTAAATCTTTGAATATCAAGATTTTTAAATAAAAAACATTACAAGATAACTTGTAAGTGGTACTCAGCACGGTAATCTTATTCAGTGACGCCACTCAATAAAAATTACTGTACATGTTTTTATAATATTATATCAGTAATTTAAAAGGACAAGTAGGATTCAAATGACAAAAATCGATCAAAAAATCAAATTAAAATTTTTTAGCCGAAATTATTCTCAATATACTTTTCTATTTTCTCGTAAAATTTGAAAGTTCTAAACTTAAAAAACGCAGAAATATGATAGCTTTTACGTTCGTTTTTATTGACATCCCTATAGCAAATCAAAATTTTATACTTAATTATCTCAGAAATATAAAATAACTAGTTCGTCTTTATATAAAATGCTAAGGCTTTTTTTCCCTATTGAGTTTAATGCTTTATTTTTTTTTTTACCTATTGCTAATAGCACATGTAAAAAAAAATGGTATGCATTTTTAAATCAAAGCAATAGTTATTTTTTTAAAATAATTGAACTCAAAATTTATTCATTTTTTAATGAATTTTCAGTAAGCATTCATAAAAAGAAGTATTGTACGCA
>BMAO01013759.1:0-18960 GCA_019973975.1 Trichonephila clavata
AGTTTTTGATATTTCTGATATTTATAATTCGCGATTTTTCCATGGATATAGCATATTTGCTATTTTATGAATCAGAAGTATGTTAAAATGACTTAAAAAATTATCAACTGACGTGCCACTCCCACTTTTAAAGATACAATTGCCAATATTACCTTTCGAACATAAGAAGCAGTTGCAAAGTCTCTAACTTTTTTTATTATTCATAAGCGCTTATTGATAGATTTGCTAAAACTCTTAGAGCAAAGTTTGTACCTTGTGGTTTGAGTGAATTGAATTTAGTTTTAATCTTTACATATTTTAACTGAATTTTTTTAATGTTTACTTATTTTAACTGAATTTTTTTTAATGTTTACTTATTTTTTCTAAAATATAGTTTTAATCAAATACTGATTAAAACTATATTTTGGTTTAATACTGATTATTTGGCAGGCAGATTTAGTTAGTTATTAAAGTATGTAGAACTCTTTGTAGGTAGAACCATTTGCGAACTTGAAAATTTAAGAGTTGCTTCATTGAAGAAACAAATTTACATGTGTTTGAAGATTGCACTGTAACCAGCCTAGATGCTGGTAATGTATAGCTAATATATAATAATTTAAGCATAGATGCTTCAAATAGTTATAAAAGAATATCATATCAACTAATGGATAGTATAAATAATATTTGTTGATTAACCATATGATAAGGTAAAGACAAGGATTAATTAGCAGTACAGAATTTTGACAAACAAAGTTTTTTTTATATAAAGTTACTGTTTTCTCTCTAAAAATTATTATTTTCAAAATTGTTTACATTATTTTACCTAAACCTACTTCATGCTTGGATATATACTTGAAGTGAAATTTTTGAAATATTTCAAAAGCATTTAGCTAGAAAATAGATGTAAAAAATTAAATTTTTTTATTATATAAATCCCTAATTATGTTCTACAAAACTTATATTTAATAAAAAAGAAAGTGAACCATTTATTTTTAAAATATCACTTAAGGGTAAAGATAAATGTTATTTAATATTTAGACAAAATTTGAGTCTTTATGTTTAATAGTTCGTATCAAATTCGATATTCATTGTCATTGAGAGAAGCTTGTTACATACATAAAAATACATAAATTTATTGTTTAAAAACAGTAAAGCAATTTTCTTTTGGCTTTTTAGAAATCATTTGCCCATTTTAATAGAATAGATCATATATTCCTAAATCATTGTTTTTATGTATTGATATATTTATACACGGTACTCATGATGTTTACGTTTAACTGTGATGAAGACAATGCATCAAAGCTGAAAATTTTTCAAAGATTCATACAGAATTTGAGGTAAATGATGCAAATGCTACAAAATATTTCGTTGACCGAAACTGAAAAATACTATGTATGTAATTTCTGGGCAATTTAATTAAAATTGGAAACAAAAAGTCTTAAAAGGAAATTAGAACCTATGTTTCAAAATATAGTGCAAGCACAGGCTGTAATTCATAGTTTTTGTGATATAGTGACATTTTATATTAAAATTACAATTTTCTTAAAATTATGTTTTTAAAACTGCTTGTGCCTTTTTCTCAGTGAATAAGTGAGTGAGAGAATATTAACATCAAACTGTTCAGCTACACGAGGGCCTTATCTTTTTTTTCAGAATCTATTCTATTAATACACTTGCAATTGGTACTGAATATTACACATGTGTAATTATACGATTGCAATTCATAAAGTAACCTCCGATTTGCTGTAATAAGAAAACTAGGACACAGAGGGAAAAAATTTATTTACACATCAAAGGTACAACTCTCCTTTATATTTTTCCAACCTAATATCCCCCATTATTCTATTATTCCAGCAATTGTCGTATCGTTTTACCAATTTACCAATTCCTTCTGTGTAAAAGGCTGCCTCCTGCGATTTAAGCCTATGTGTCGCAGCGTTTTTAAATTCCTCTTCATCAGCGAAATGCTGTCCCGAAGCCACTTATTTATTGCAGTGATAAGATGGTAATCGGATGAGACCAGCACTCACTACAGACAGCGTTCCACTTTGAAATTTCTCAGGGATGTTTGCTCTACCGTCCTTGAAAACGCGTATCCATTGACGTACTACACCTTCATTCATAATGTTTGCCCCGTATACGGCACACAGTTCACAATGGATAACCGCTGCTGACAGTTTTTTGACCTCAAAGAGAAATTTTATAACTCCTCACATTTTGCGGTATTTTCTATGGTGACACACATTTTTTCACGTTATAACTATCAAACTCTTCATCGTAAAACACTCTCATTCACCGACTGGAAGCTTACAGAATCAGAGACTGCTCGTGCATTCGATTGAGGGCTCTCGGAACCGTACTTACTGCGTCACACCCAAGCTTCGGTTATTTTCGGAATTGCCCTGTGTATATACTGAAGTGAGCATTTTGAGATATTTCTAAAATATTCAGTTAGAGATTAGGTATCGTAAGAAAAATGACAATTTAAAAAAAAAAAAAACTCATAGTAATGCTCAGTATAAACTCGTTTTTGAAAGAAGAAAAAAAAAAAACTAAACAAATATTTAAAAACATCTCACTTTAGCATACATATAAATGCTTATTTAATATGCAGACAAAACATTTGAAGTCTATACGTATAATAGTTTTTGAGAAAATGGTACATAAAAATGCTTAATTTAACATTATCACCATAGGGATATAGACTACGAATTTTGTAATTTTGCTACTCTACAAGTATAACGCACCTGTAATTTAACCAAACATCGTATTATAAATTCTAAGGGCCAATAAAGCTCAATGATTTTACAAGATGGTAGTCTTGAAATCCTTGTCCAGTCTACGAAACTCTTGATCATAATAACTATGCAGATGCATTTAAGAAATATTCATAAATTTTGTTTCAAACATTTCGTAAGTACTTCCAATATACATATTTTTCTTGTCATCAATGTTTGGTATTTGAATTCGTTCTGTAAGCTTAAAAATATGATCTAATACACCTTGCTCTTACATTTCCTAAATCTGGAAAAAAACCGAAAAGAAATTATAATTGGCTCTCTCCCTAAAGTATTATTTATCCCTTATACTTAATCAAAATTTAGCTTACAATTTCCTAGTTTATTTAATGAACAAACTTACTCAGCGTATTGTAAACCAGTTTATCATAATTTTAGGAGATCGATTAAACGTATCTATTGTAAATATGTATTTCTTTTAGTAATTAACCATTTGCCAATTACATTTAATAATTAATTATTTTTAAATACGTATGATTTAAAAATAAATTAAACGAAAACTCTCATATTTTACCAGACACAAAAAATGTCAATGCAAGTGGAAAGTTTTTATAACCATAAATAATATCAGCCTAGGAAAAAAGTATTTTTTGTCGTTCAAATTTATATTGTTTATTAACTGTGAAACTGCCACTTTTTTGTACGAAAGTATAATTTTTTTTCTTAAGAATATTTTTTAGTTGATTAAAAAATTAAAAATGTATTAGAAAAGTAGGAATAAAAAAAAACCATTTTATTTTTAATTATCTTTCACTAATAAATGCTTTCCTTATTGAAAAACAAGTACATTTACCTACATTCAGAATAAAGTAAATTGTTTTAACCTCCCTTACATTTATCTGATTATCTCTCGAAGTTGCAAAAAAAGATTGAATGATTTTTTTTTAAAATTCGTATCTTAAAATAAATTTTCCCCATTGTACTTAATACACTATTTAATTATAAGGGTACTTGATATGAAAAAATAAAATTTTTGTTCAGAAATCTGAGATGAGTAACTTAATGCAATATTTTAATTAAAAATAGAATTTTAAGAATTTTCGTATCTTAGACCCATTCCATTTTTACTAATCGCATTTCATAGATTTCATTTCATTCTACAATATTGAAGCAACTCTAGAATGGAATAAATAATTGCGTTAAATTGGATTTGCTGAGATGCATTAATTTTTATTTAAAAATGTTTAGATGTTTCTAAAAATAAGGTTTTTTCTGCCATTCATTTCACTTTCGTGCTTTCAAAACTGTTTTGAAAATATATTTCTTTAAATGATATGCATACGTACGAAAAAAGGCTTTATAAATAGGAAAAGTTAAAGGTTAAAAGGGAAAGTGGATGAACTGATTTTGGGATGGTATTTGCAGAGATTAAATTTTGTTTTAAAACTTAATTTTTCTACATATTTCTGGGAAGAGAGAGACTGAATAAAAAATTATTACTGCATTGAATGAATCACTGTATATGTGAAAAAGAATGAAAATATGCTTACAATAACATAACTTTAAATAATTAATTGGAAAAAAATTTTTTTAGTTAAAATTATATTAGCTTTGAGATGCTAATTTTCAAGGGTACATTGCACTATAATATAACTGACTTGAAAATTTAATTTATAACTCTTATTAATATTATGTTAAATCATATTTATATTTAATAACATAAATAAGAAAAATGCAATAGCTACAAAATTTGAATATAAAATAATACATTTAAAAATACACTTGTTATATCATAAATTAAGGAAAAATCACAACAATGACGACAGTTCAAAAACTTATGCGTAGAATTTTCAATAAAACTTATACAACTTACACAGCATATAGGAATGCATAAACTAGCATAAAAATAATTCACCGGACAATTATGGTGTTATAGAAATTAGCATGTAATGTAAGGGAAAATCAGATGTGTGGTTTGGTATAGGAAAAGTTCCGTTATATGGGTTATTATCACCCGAGAAGTATTGCAACACATGTAGCAAAATGTGATGCTTTCAATTATGCGGTCTATTAATTGTAGGAATTGCGAGCTATTGCTCTTCCAAGACAGTTGAAATATGACCGGGGTCCTAGGAAGGGGATGGAGAGGAGCTGCACGTCAACTAGGAGTGTTCAATCATGCTTGATAGGGTTAAGATTGGGGGATTGAGCTGGCCACTGTATATTCTAACTTGTTTCCTGCTCAAGATAAGTTTAAACAATGCTAGCCCTGTGTGGTATCGCATTGTTATCCTGCAGCACGTAAGAATCGCCTATTACTACGGCATAAGGGCGCACATAGGACTCCTAACGGTCACTGTATAGGTGTAAGCATTAACATTTCTAAGGAAAGTACACGCGGAAGTCTGTGCCCCACCCAAAAGAGATACCATCCTAAAGACAGACACTGCCTGCTCTATCATTGATGTAAATTGAGTTCCAGTTCTCTCCAATTGAAAATACGCTTATTATCGCTTTCGAGGTTAAACCTGGACTCATCCATAAAGAGAACACCCTCCCCCATTGATCACGCGTCTAGTGGATATATTGACGTTCCCGCCTATGGCATGACTTGAGCGGGACGCAAATGACTGGTCACTTCGATTAAAACCACGTTCGTAAAGCCTTCGATATACGGTTGACCTGATACAACCTTTTGGAGCTTACAGCTAGGAAGAATCTGAGTTCTCTCTCTCTCTCTCATTTGGAGTTTGTAGTTTTAATCCTTCGTGCTCATGATGCTAAATATCAATCATTGGCACTCGTGGTAGTGCGTGGTCGTCCTTGATGAGTCTTCTGGATGTCAAATATGTGGTTAGAAATTGTTTCTATATTCTATGATTCCCATACGGGCTCATATATCTGCTATCAAGCCAATTCCATCTGACTTTGTTCTACATCGAGTCTCCCAGCAGCTGGCCATCACAATTTTTCGACTTTGAGGTTTTCGTTAAATATGTGTTTACCAGATTTTTAATTTCAGACACGCAGCGACAAATGTTGCCTGGCCCTGAGATATACATTTTTGCGTTCCTCCAAATGACATATTTTCACTGCATCGCCATTAGTTTGTACGTTGCAATATTGTTCAGAAGAGCTTCTTTACTTGTCATCTTATTAGAATTTCATTGAGATTGGCTTATTTTTAGGAGTGTTATCGCTAATTTTATTTTTCTTACTTGTAATAAACAGTGTATCTGAGTTAATTAAAATAAAAAATATCGAAAATTTACTTATTTATTTAGATAAAAACACCACGTACACGCTACAAAATAAATATTAAATAACGTATAAAAAAGATGTGAAACTGCTCTCAATGGCATAATATGAGGTCTTTATTACAAGAGTTAAATTATTAAAATATATTAGATTCTACTGATTTCTCTTTGCTAAATATACAGAGAAGAGTCATAGAGAATACTTGAAACAGCTCTAAAATTGAATAAATAATTGCGATGAAATGGCTTATAATTAGGAATTAAATACATTTATAATATTTATTGTTTGATACAGTGTATTTATATTTGTAATCAATTAATGTGATGTTAAGTTACATATTTATATGAATTACTTTGGCATTCAAAAAGCATAACAATCCATGATTTTTATGATTATCTCTAATGACTAAAAGAAAAAAAAAATATGTGTAATTTACTTACCCAAAACATTATACTTAAAAATACTATCATATAAATATACTTGTATATCTCATTGTGTGAATCAAAGTATTATGCAACACATTCAGATTTCTATCGGGGATATCTTATATTAGTGTAAAAATTATATTGCTAAAACCACAAAGAAAATTTCTATTAAAGTGAACTAATAAACAATTTCTTAATAATACTTGCTACATAAAAATTATTTTCTTCTTTTCCATTTGAAAAAAATTTGGTCTAAAGATCTTTAAGAAATATAAAGACTTTTAAAATATGAATATATGAGACTGTTATTTACATTTATTTAATAATAATTAATTATTAAACATTACACAATGACAATTTCAAAATTAGAAAAACTTTGCCATTTTGAATTTTAATTTAGAGGCTGAGAAACTAATCTTAGTTTCTATGCAATTTTTAAAATTTCATCTTAATACTATATTTAAAGAATAAGCACTTAAAAATAAATTTATTTCTTGAAGATAAATTGATATTAATTGCTTTTGATGCTTCAATTGAAATTTTGTAATATTGTGTGAATAATTGCTAATTAAACATGCAGACTTGTTAAATATAATTGCGTTTTACGCATTCTAAGTGTGATCAAAATATATTTTTGATTAATGAAGGTTAAATTCCATTAGCTTAAATATGTATGATTCTTCAATTCTTACGATGAATTTCTAAATTTTAGGCGTCAGAGTAAGTTAATTACCAAACTAACTTTTACCTTAAAGATTGTATATTGTTTTGAGCATTCTTTTTGAACCACCAAATTTTACAATTTATGTTTTGTATCATTTAAAGTTTTGCACAGAAGATTAATTTTGAAGTTTATTTTCTTTAAACTCGTATAAATGTTTTGAGATTCTTTCGGATACCTCATCTTAGAGTAGATGGAAATTAAATGTTTGGTTATGCTTCGTAAATATTTTACTATTATTTATTTCTTTGTTTGATGAGTCTTGATGCAATTGATTCAATAAATCTGTATCGGAATTGATTCAATGATGGATATTAAATGCTAAAATCTTTGAGTGATTTTGAAATGTAAATAGGGATTTTAATGATTTTCGAGCATCAGTTGTCAATGACTTTTATTTTTATTTAAAAAATTCGTAAGTGATCCATAGAGCTCTGCAAACAAAATTAAGTTCTCTAATATATTAAATTGCTTATGGTCTAGCACCTTGGAAATATTTAAGCACTTGTATATTTTTCGAAAATCCAGTCACTCATGAGAATTGTTAATTTCAAATTTGAGACACAAATCTAATAATTGTTCCGGCATTAGCCAACTTTAACTTGAACCTATGTTGTATGACAGCCATTCTAACAGTATTACATTTCTTCATCTCGTTAAATTTAAAGAAATGGACAAGAGTCTTTAATTTAATATTAGAAATAATTTTTAAATATACATTTTTAGATATTATGCTGCTTTTTAAGCACTAATATAAGTAAATAAATTATGCGTTACCATTTAACGCAGAATGCTTCTAATTAAGTTGAAAAACATATTATGGGTTAGTTAATGGCATAGGATCTTAAAAAACGTGTAAAGATTTTCAAAATAAATAAATTAATGTTTAACCTCTTATTGAAAATAACAATTCTAATTACACTGACTTTAATTTACTCACATTTATTGAAAAATATTTAGAATCAATCAAATAAATTTCTAACAAAATATTGTATCCTTTTAATGTGAAAAATATTGCTAATGCTCAATATCTAAAGCCAGCTCGTTTTCATCATTGTAAAAATTCGTTTCATAAATGCTACTTTATATGTTAACTTCATGACTAAATTCAGAAATATCTAAAATGTTCGTCCTTAAAGTAGAACATTAAATAATTTAATCGAGAGAAAAGCAAATAATCACTAATGGAGTTAATATAATGGTTCTTCTAAACAATTCTGAAAAGAGTTCCATTATAAAATTAAATTTAAGTGCAGGAACAGGCAGGCTGGAAAAGTCATTGATAACATGTTTATGACTATTGCACACATCAAGCTTACTAATTAAAGCATTTTACATTGAATCCATTTTTGCATATTTTACAAATAAATATTTGCAGCTTATTCCATTGCATTCTCAAGAGACATCGAGTTCCGCCGTGATTCTTTCGACTAGGATATGATCCCTTACGAATTACCGTTCATAAATCGATGAAAACCTCTCACACGAGGTTGCAGAATTGGATTTATAAGAAAAGAACTGTTAGAACGCAAGGAAATGAAATTTATGCAATTAGGGGCACATCGAAATGAAGCCTTGGCTAGGTGTGAATTTGAAGTCAATCGAGAAAACTTGTTACGGGAGCCTCCAAATACATTATTCCCTTGGTAGTTGGAAGGGGAAGGGGAGAAGGAGGATTGCGAAATCATTCCGAGATTGCTGGAGGCAGTTATATTTATCTCAAAAATTGCTGAGATTCATGGAAAGATGATGAGTCTGTAAATATTATGTTCCGTCGAACTTTCATTACTTTTAAAAATGGTCGTTAATGCGTCTGGTAGTTGTGACCCAGTGGAACCTGAGCAAATGGATCATTATCAGCAAGTGATCAAACGATTCTTTTAAATGCTGAGCTTTTAACGAGCTCGCATGAATTTTAACGCGTTTATTTTGAATTTGCAACGTTTATAATGCGTTTAAAATTACAACTAGATGAGGGGATCTAGAATTTTTCGCTAGAAATGTATAGTGTCGCATTAATGCATGGGTATTGATTGTGATGTTTAAGTTGTTGCTCTTTAAGAAAAGGAGTAAAAAATAATTAACAGTATTTGCTTAAAAACAATTTGTTGCTTTAATCACAAAATTGAAATTGGATTTTCCTTTAATGTAATTAAAAAATTGGCTAATTTAAATTTTGGTTATGATAGTAGAGATAATTCATTTTAAAAATTTTACTAATACTAACCATTTGAACTATGTAAACTGTATTTAAATATGCATAATACTATACATATAAATAAATAAAAGAATAGAAAAAAAATTAACGTTTTTGAAATTTAATTTTTTTTTAAAAATGCTCTTTTGCCACAAAGATGCACTTGCTTATCATTTAAAAGAAAACATCAAAACATTTAGGAAATTATGAAAAATTTCAAACATAATTCAAATAAAATGAAATGATATTACCAAAAAAGACGCATAACAATATCTAAGTAAAGAAGACAGATTAAAAGGTTTCATTTGAAAATTTAGTGAGTTATATCAAAGTTAATGATTTCCGAAAAAAAGTTTTTCCGTATATGAAACTTAGAAAAATCTTGGATATGTGACAAGAAAAATATATGAATATACTTTTGAATACTATTGTAAACTTTTTGCAGCAACAAAATGGAAAAACTCATAATATTTAATCTATTTAAAGAACAGTAGGATAAAAAGCAATTTAGGATACAAATTACATTACAATTTTAATGTCAGTAAATAATACTCTAACTCGAATATCCATTTACTAATGTCAATATCTCGATATTCATTTAATTTATTTTCAGAAAAAATAAAAGTTAGTATTGTCTATTAATACAATTTATATATTATTCCGAGAGCATGATTTTAGGGAAAAATTAATTCTTGTTAAGCAGTATTTATTCTGAAATGAAAACAAAAGGCTTATATTCATTGTATTTAAATAGTGATATATTCCATAAAACATATAAATCAAAAAGATTTGAATCTTGGTAGAATAATTTTAGCTAGCAGTATTCAAAAATATTTGTTTTACTAAAGTATGAATTACATCGTATTAAGATGAATTGAGACTTTTTAAAGTTAAACACACATAAATATTTCACTTCAAAATTATACAATTTTTCCATACAAAAAAAGCTAGGATTAAGAAAAAATAAGTAAATACACCTACCCACCCACTAGTTATTTTAAAAATTCAAATAACTGATCAGATGTAAGAAAAGTGAAGGAAAAAAAACTATGATATATCTATTTACATAAAACACATGTATATATTTGAATGTACTTTTCGAAAATAAATAATATGTAAGAAATTTATGTATTGTGAACCCAAAAGATTCACTTTAGACTCGAAATTGTGTCACTTAAGCAGTTGTCTTTCACTTTTATTTCGAATATATGTTAAGTTATGTGAAAATAACCTATTATTGTATCAATTAGTCACTTAGTGATAAATAATACAATTTGTAGAAATTTACTTCTTAATGTAAATGAAGATATTATGTAGCTGAAAGTTCAGTATCAGTTATGTAATTAATTTTACGAAAATACTCGAAAGTACAATTTAATTTATTTTAAGACCCAGCCTCCAACTAGTACTATTTTAACAAAGGATAAAGATTTTTATACACAATTTATAACTGATTTTCTGGAAGTATTTAAATTAAAAGTAAATACGATTCTTCAAGTAGAAAATTTTACATAGAGGATGCAACTGGATTACTTAAAACAATGATAAATATTCAATAAAAAGAAATAAATTGCCCAACATGAGAGTTTTGGAATATTTTAGCGTATATATATTTATATATATACATGTATATTTAAATATCTTTAGAATCATTATTTATTTCAATCATTTGTTGCAATTTTCTAAAATTTCAGTACAAGACATTTTTCCATAATTCATCCCACTATGTCTTTATAAACAATTCTAAAAAGGGATCTCTTAAAGACTCCACTAAATATATAAGATAATGAAGTCATTCTTTTATTTTTTATAAAATGTTATGATTCAATTTGATGAACGACAAAAAAAAATAACATCACACTGTAAAATGACACGAGGGAGCTTTGGTGACAGATATAATTTTGGACCTCGGTCGAGTGACAAGGACGAAACCTGAACTAACACGTGATTGGGAATACGCTACGCTCAAATAATCATAACTAACATCGATGTAATCTACGGTTTGAGCCTTCAGTAGCACCAGAACTCGAACCCGCGACATGCCGGTCAAGAGTCCATGACCATAGCCACTAGCTACAGTGGATACGAAAGCGTAACGTAATTGACATAATTAGTAGTTTGATAATTAAAGAAAAACTGCGTTGTATTCTCACTACTTCGATATTTTGGTTAGAATTCAAAACATTTTTTTCTAATAAAGTTATTATACATAGTTTGCGTAAAAAATGGAAAAATAATAAAATTTAGCTAAAAGGACTGGATTTAAGAAAATAGACATCTTGTTATAGATCATGTTGACGAATAAGAAATAAGAATTTGATAATTTTTTCTCTGTGAGACCCGTTTTAAGGTATCCGAACACGTTCTGAGTACTTTTTAACAAAATAGCATACTAAAACATTATAAATGCTCTTTTAGGACTCAATACTAATAAATATTACTATTTTATTATCAAAATTTAAAATAAATTACCTGAATTTTACACAAATCACAATTATAAGTGAAGTTTTAGCAATATTTTTGAAAAACTTCAAAGCAGTTAGAGAAAAAAGTAATAAACATACATTAGTAAAAGTATTACGAAAACAAACTAGATACATTTATCTAGAAAATATACTAAAATTTTAATTTTTTACAAAAATTTGAAAATTTTAGAGCTGATTGAGTAAACATAAGAAACTGTATAATGATTTATTGCATAATGATGCTTATTAGCAGAACTGTATTGTTTCATATTGTTTTGGATATAAATAATACATTACATTATATTTTGATGGTTGTATGGTTAACTTGGTTTATCAGATTAACGAAAGGAAAAGTTTTTGCGTGATAGGAAATAGCGCAAAGTCAAAAAAGCCCAGGAGATAAAAGTTATACGCTGAACCCTTTTATATGAAGATTATCGTAAGTCAATTTTGCACATTTCATTGACCTTAACCTTCATTCTGAATTGTTTAATTTTTCAAGTCATCTGTGCGAAGAACGGATATACCAGATAGTAGATATATGATATATATATATATATATTTCTAAATCATATCCAATTCCATTTTTTTTATCTTTAAATAATTTTATCTAGAGACACATCAACCAAAACGACATAAAATTTATACGATACGCCAAAAAAAAAAAAAAACATTTTACTATTTTTTAGAAAACGAACTTCAGTAAAATACCAATGGGTATGTTTCATACATACTTTCAACATTGCAAATCAGTACGTATGTTTTCGAATTTGTTTTTTCTTAGACTGGGAGCCTCAGCATGGCTTTGATATATATTTCATCATATGACGTCATAGTCTGTTTTGGAGTCTTCGCATTTATCCGTTTGTTCTTTCTAGTGGAATCATGTTTTTCAATATCTTGAATTATCCCAAAAATGTAATATTTCAAAAATTTACCGAGAATTATTTAGAATATCATTAAAAAAAACAAGCGAGTCCTTAAGATAAACTCTTATATTTTTAAATAAGATGTCTTCATTAAAAAAATTCTATAGAAGACAGCTGAAGGGATTTTTGAGATATATTTTAAAATTTCACGGTATTCTAGCTAATTTAAAAAGAAAAAAAATGCTTTCATATGTTTAGTATTAGGCATTTAAAATAAAAATATTTAAAATTTGTATTGAAATATTTGCTAGCTTATTATAGAATTAAATCAAAATTCTAATGTGGATATGTATATTTATTTCTATTCTATAGTGATTGCAAATATTTTCTCAGAAATAAATAACAAATAAATGTTTACAAAAAAAGTATTTTTTCTTTGATCAAAGAATAGGTGTGAAACACTTTTATTTATGAAAAAATCAATAAACCAACGTGAAAAGTCGTTCAAGTCAAGGTAAAGAAATATTTATGAAGTTTGCCTGTCAAAAACACAGCATTCTACTTTTGATATTTTTTGGTAAAGTTTCCCTGACTTGTTGAGTAAAATTCTAAAAGTTAGGAAAGGATTTTAATCTTTAATATCACAATGAATAAAAAAATTTTATTATTGAATTTTTTTTAAAAACTATATATAATGTCTTATATTTTCCTTTTCTTTTTTTTTAAAAAAAATTGATAGAGTTTTGTTGACGGAAAAATATAATTTTTAAAAATATTATTAAATATTTGTCCATATCACTGAATAATGATATCACTAGGGAAACATAATTCCAAAAATTATGTAACAGCTTAGAGCAGTGGCGGGGAGGAAGGGGGAGTCCTCGGGTCTGGAGCCCCCAGAGCCCTTGATTTTTTTCCGATTGATTATAATCCCATGTATATAGTGCGTAAAATATAATTTATTTGTTGTTAATAATTAATTTTATTAATTATGTTAATTATTCATTCAATAATTATTTTTTACTGTTTTTTATTTCCAAACATTGACAAAATCAAAAGAATATGCTAGACAGCGTATTGGAGCATAATACGAAAGTAGTGGACTTTCAACCCTGGAACCACCCCTCCTTGAAAAATTCCTGTGCGCGCTACTGGCTCTTAGAGTGTTTATTAACTTCGCACAATTTAGCAACATGAAGGCTATTGACTTACTCGGGAGAATCGAGCTCACCCAAAGGCTTTCGAGGTGCGAACCGGAGAGCTATTGATAACAGGCCTCGTAATCTTCAACCCTGTTTAAGTAATGAATACGAAACCTGAACTGGCAACCCCTTCTTCAAACTACCACACCAATGGATGATATCTATGTCTCAACATATTTAACTTGCATCGGCTCCTCTACGCGAAGGGTATTTAGAGGCACTAGGGTTCGAACACATGAATCGGAAGTAATAAGATCGTGACTCTTACCACCAGGTCACTACAGCTCAAATAGCTTAGGTGACATGGGATAGAAAATAGTAAAATTACAAAATGAACTTTATAATTAATAAATCTAACGAATAATCTAATCGCATATTAAGTTATAACCCATACTTAGAGAAATTACTACAAATGAAATAAGCTAATCACTTTGCGAATAATATATATATATATAATTTTTTCATTCATTATATTCATTTATTTGTATTCATTTTTTTTTGAAGAAATAGTAGCGAATTCCTGAAATTTCTTAAATTATTTTCTAGCTTCTGAAAACATTAATAATCAAAGCACTTATATATCATATGAGTATATAATATATCTAATATCCTTCTCTCTGTTTTGTACAGAAGTATTGAACTTTTAATTTTCATGACAGGATCATAATTGGCGCGATCATACTATTCGTTTGCTTTAATAGGTTTTAAAAATGTTTCTCTGTTAAAACCAGTCTGTACTTCTCTTAAGTGAACTCTTTGAAGGTTGTTTTTTCATTCAGTGCCTTATTATATCTAATTAGACATTAATTACAAACAAAGAATACACGAATCAATGGATAGGACTAAAAACATAAAAGATTCCAAGTAAAAAGTCTTCCTCTTGCAGATGATTCTGTGATTTTTTGAAATATGTAAACTTGCACTGATTGTCCTTGAGAATTCTGTATACGTATATCCTTAAGTAAAACGTAGTTAAATTTAAAAAAAAATTATTACGAAGTGTCATATTTCAAATTACAGGAAACGTTGGATTAAAATGTTTGATTAAATTATAGCTTGTATATTTCCTAAAGTTTAGCTTTGATCATAAAACTCTGTAATAAAATATAAAAATTGCAATATTTTTTGGCAAAAATAAAATAAAGAAAGAATGACATATTTTCAAAACATTCTCTTTTTATGAAAATGTTTTCTCTAAAATAATATTTTGACTCTATATATCGAGGACATCCATACAGAGCCTTAACTAGAATTTTTGATTCATTCATTCTGCTTTCAAAATTATGATTAATTGTGAAAATAACCGGTATTTATTTTTGTTAAAACTTATCTTCTCTAATATATCAGAATAGAAATAAATCCTTTTCTAAACTATATATTTCAAGAGTTAACGCTCATGTACGTAAGTCTTCAGTACCAAGGTGGTTATAATTAAACATCACTCTAAACAACATTCTACAGCCCAAACGGGTGAACAGAATGCAACAAAACTTTGTATATGGGCTATACAAAAAATGCACTCACAAAATTTCAAAAAAAAAAATGTTGTTTCAAAATATCCACCAGATGGCATTTTTTTCGGGAAAAACATAAACTTTAACACAATAAATGACCTAAACAGAATGCAGAAACAATATTAACCATCCAGAACAGGAATTATGTGTAATGAAATGAGGGACCGGGAAAAGCTGTCAGTTGTGCGAGGAAAATGTCGAGATCGTCATGCTTGGGAAGAAGAGGAAGCTTTATGTAAAATAGATTAGAGTATAAAACGTTTGCAGATGTTGTCAGGTTTAAGTCCTGCATTATTAGTGAAGCTGTTTTACGAAAACAAAAGGATCGCTTCTATTGTAGCTAGTGAATTTCGTCGTGAAAAAACCTAGGGCATGGACCAATTAACGTACATGAAGCCGTAAACGTGTCACACCGGTACTTGTTGATGCCGTCAAGACAGCTGTTGACCACAGTCACAGACATCAAAATTTGTTGGCAGTAGCGCTTGTGCAGTTTCTCGACAGACAAGCTATTCTTACAGTCCCGTCCAAAAAGTACCCGGAAACATAATGCTATACTTCCCAAACACGATCTGCTATACCCAGGAGGTACTTGATATTTACAAGCACAACTTCTTTCATTCATAGTCAGTTTTCTCAACAAAATGACTGTTTATCTGCAATGACCTTGGAATATTCTGTAGATCGACGAGGCTTATTTCTACCTCAAATGGGACAGCCAACACACATAATTGCCGCATTTGGACCAAGGAAAACCCGTGGATTACAACTGACATTACCTTACAGTCTACAAAGGTCACTGTCCCTAAGTTAATCTGTGAACGTAGGCGGTTTCCATACTCCTTTACTGTGCTCCAGACGTTTGCTGTGCCGCAAGTACAACAAAGGTGGGTCCGTACAGCGACCATTTTCCTTCAGGATGGCGCGCCACTACATATTCATGTGTACGTAAATTTGCTATTGCTCGAGCACTTCATAGAGGAACATGTTATTAGTCGCTTGTTTCTTAATTCATGGGCACTAAGTTAGACGAATATAACTCCGTGCTATTTCTGGTTATGGGGCTATTTAAAAATCTGGTATATCGTGAGCGTGTTGCGATGTTGAATGTCTCCATAGCGCTTCGTGTGAGAAACCTCACAACTGATCAGCTACAATCTGCTGTTAAACACACTATACATCGCATTGAAATTTTGCAGGTGAAAGAGGGTTGTCACTTGGAACACCTTTCCCTACATCGTCCTGGACACAATTGACAACTGCTCTTCTTGTGTAATTTCGTCTTAACCTGTTCTTCTTTCTGCACATTGAACTGTTTTTTTCCTTTTACCTTCCCTTAATATGTTCAATGACAAGGAATCACATAAATAAGTAAATTTTAATATTGTTTTTGTAATCTATTTTGGTCATTTGTTGTGTTAAATTTCATGTTTTTAAAGAAATAAATTGCTCTCTGGTGGACATTTTGCTGCTAAAGTTTTTTTTTTCTTGAAATTTTCGGGAGAGGATTTCTTGTATAGCCCATATACAAAATTTTGTTGCATTCCGCTCACTTATTTTAGCTATAGGATGACGTATATAAGGGAAATTTAATTATAACCACCTGGCATATAGGCAAAATATTATTACTAAAGAAGAATTTTTCATGAAAAGAGAATGTTATAAAATGTGCACTTTTTTCATCATTTTTGCCAAAAAATTGTATTTAAATGATCTTAAAATAATTTTACACGTATATTCTAATTCAATTTACATTAGATATTAAAAAAAGTATTCATTTATGTTTTTTTTTTCAAAATTACGGTTCCGAACGAGTGTTGCCAAATATTATTTGTACAAAATAAATCATCCATACATTTCGAAATGAATAATCCATTCTTTAATATATGTATATCATCTTTCTTAATTTAAGCTAAAGCCTTTTAAATATTTCAAAAAATCTTTAAGAAATTGATGGAAAAATGAACTGAAATATAAAGTAACAAAATCTTTCGATCAAATGAAAATGTTCTTCTAATTAAATTGGATGTTCTTGAGGGAAAAAAATAGGAATGAAAAATGCACTAAGCATTCATAACCATATTAAAAACATATTCTCATTAATAATTTCATTAAGTAAAATGTGAGAGTCTTCTTCGGCCTGAAGACTCATAGAAACTATCAAGAGGAGATAAAAGGATTTATACTAAAAAAAACGCAGTGGATAAAAAAATATAAAAAAAGAGCATTAAACTGCAATTTGGAAGCGTTGTCTGAAGCCCCGCAGCTGCGTTTAAAGATACTTTTTTTCTGCATAACTATCTTCTCCGTACCTCTTCTTTTCATTTTCTTTATCCCTGGTTCTAATGAGACTATTTTGCATTAGTTGAATATAAATTCTGCAATGCATTAGCGTTAGAGAAAAATTCTAAATACAAGATGAAAGAAGAATGCCCCCCCCCCGCACACGCAACTTTGTTGAAGGAGTATCGAACCTTCTCACGACATTATAAACCTTTAAAAAATATAACAAAAAAGCATCATGTGAACAAAAGAAAATAAAAAACGAATATTTAATGACACAGTCTTCTTTACCACTTTCATTACAACGGACGGTACATAATGCACTCGAAATATATACTTAATAGCTGTCGAAGCCTGTCCTAAAATCCATTAACAGAAATCATGATCAATCAAGTCTCAGGAATTCTCTAACCAAATCTGTATGTTTTTCTTTTCTTCAGCTATTACTAGGATTTTGAAGTTGTAATGGTTCCATTAAATCTCGCTCTAATGGGTTTGTAGAAGTGTTTTGAATTCTAAAATCCTTTTTCTGTCGCAAGGAAAACTGAGTTTTGAAACAAAAATGATAGGTCAAGATATGATGTAAAAATCATTATACTCTAAAAAATTACTAATAAAAGATTGAGAGTTTCATTTTTTTTTTCTTCTTCAAGAAAAAGTTAACAATCTGTTCATGTCTTAGAATAAGATTACGTGGGGAATGTCAGAATAGCAAAATATGTTTTAATTTTTGCTGACATTTTCATTTTTTGTTCTACAATTCATAATTGAATAAAAGTAACGTTAATTATACTTTTCTGATTTTCAGATAAATTTTTCCTTCTACCTTTTTATAGAACTATTTCTATAATATTCTGGTTTTCGATTTAAAGTTTTAGATGCATATTTTGTTTTTTTAGATCACTTTAAAAAGTGTACGATCTTTATTTTTTGAGCCTTTCGAAAGCCAGTTATTATTAAAAAGACAGTTTTTTATTTAATGTCTTTTCACAGGTTTGGTTAACTTTTGTAAAAATAACACTAAACTTGAAATAATTTCCTACACAAAATTCCTATTGATAGAAAACGAACATTTTTAATATTGATATTACATATTTATATATACCTACATTACTTGTATATATATTAATTAATCTAAACGTTTATTCAAAATTAACTTAATTTTATATGACGAGGGTACTGTAAACTGAAATAATATATTAAACAAAATAATTCTTATACTGTACTTATAATAACTATTTTTTTTGTCTTACAGCTTTCAGCTCAATAGAAATACGTGTGAATGAAACATATATTATTTTTTAGAAAG